>JARBWK010000009.1:13981850-14101992 GCA_030556195.1 Anolis apletophallus | reverse complement strand
GGAATCTTTAGCCAATGACACCTTTGAAGGAATGTCATTCATGCAGGTGGAGGTGGATTCTTTGGCAAGAATGGCTATGCAGCAGAAGCTGGCTTTAGACTACCTCCTCTCCAAGGAAGGTGGTCTATGCGTGTGGTTAAATGTAACCTGCTGTCATTTTATAAATAAGAGTGGCGACATTGAGCTGGACCTGGACAAGATTCAGGGTGTTGCTAGAGAAGTACAGAAGACTTACTCAGCTCCAAGTGATTTTTGGAGTTCCTTGCTAAGCTGGCTACCAAATTTGCATTGGTTACGTTCGCTTGTGATGATAATCATAGTGGTGATATGCTCTGTGCTAATCATAATGTGCTGTCTGCCCATTTTACTCAAATGTTGTACTTGTGCAGTGCAGAAATCCATAGATACAGTAAAAGGTGTGCATGCTGTCCGGACTGGAGAACCTGTGATCACGAGGGACTGGAGAGTGAATTGGTCCTCTTAAGGTGTTCCAGACGTGTGTGTAGGTAACTCCTTGTGATGAGTTACCCACAAGAAAAAGAAATTCTGGAATAAAGCAGGTTTTGGTACTTTCCGTGCAGGAGTACAGTCAGAGAGTGATGCTGCACACGTGTCTTTGAAAAGTGGGTTCCTGTGCCAAGAATCAGGCAGGCACTTGCACTGTGAAAATAACACTGTGATTTATGCATTTTGATGCACTCTGTGCCTAATGTGAGATAACATAGGCTTAGATTGATGGAACAGTACAGGATGTGCTATGAAAAACCTTAGTGCTAAATGGGAAAGAACTGCGCATGAGTGGAGAGTTTGGCCCCCTCCGTTGCTGGCACGGAGCCTGGAAGCTAAATGTTTCAAACTAAGAACACAGGAGTCTTAGCACTGATAGCTGTACTGTGAGAAAGACTAACATAGAAATGACTATTGTTCTCATTCATAGGTGGGACTTTGAGATGTGATGCAAATGGAAATGCAATGTTTTATTGGATTAATGAGATGTCATGTAAACACCAGTAAACACTAGCCAATTATGATTGTACAAGATCCGTGAAGAAGGGGTGGGCTCAACTGAAATGCCTCCATTGGGGTATAAATGTTTTTGTATTGAGAGTGACGGGGTCTTTTGCCCCTGATTGCAGCGTGTTCTGCTGGCAGAAGCCCACCAGCTGGTGCCATCAATAAACCCGTTTGATTTCACCTACTTCACAGTTGTCGTGAGTTTTCCCTCATCCTTGTACCCGCACGTTCAGGTAGCTTTGATAAAAGTAAATTTGCTACTCGGAGTTCCATAACTCCTTGATTTGCTGCTTCACAACAACTGATTGCCAACATGAGGAAAATCAACAAGCAGCTAATGCAATCTTTCTCAACCAGTGTGCCGTGGCACACTAGTGTGCCGTGACGGACCTCCTGCTGTGCCGCGAGAAAAGCTCTCTGCCCCCCTTCCTCCCCCCTTCCTGCCAAACAGCTATTACCTGCCCTCACTGGCATCACCATGTTCCTACCATAAGCCTGCCACATTTATAGGTCTTAAAGCACAGGTCTATGGTTGATGGCTGGTGGAAGATTATTATAAAGTTGTGATAAGCACTTCAATATTCCTAGAAAGCTTTAGAAATAATATTTTTAATTTTATGTAATTTTTTTCCATTTTCTCAGTGGTTCTGTTTTTCTAATCCTCATGAAAGTGGATAACAACTCTAACTGACCTCCCATCACCCACCCAGGGAGCAACATAAGATGGGGGAGGCCAATTTGGTGCCCTCCTGCAAGAGCAACATATGGGCATTTTGTTTGGAGTAGAACAAGGAGAACAGTGGTGAGGATGAGGCTATTTAAGTAGCTTATAGTGATTTTATTGGAATGGAATTCGGATGTATTCCGGTATTTGGAAGTATTTGGAAATAGTGTCCGCAATTGCACAATGTGCGAAAATCAGCAGAAGGGAGAGTCAAAATTATGGGGAATCCCTTTTCCATCTGTTTTTGACCGCTACTAATGACAAAACTAGCCACTGGTACAAATCTGGTGATTTCACAAAAACCACCTGATAGTCATCAGCCAATGAGGAGAGGCAGGAAGAAAGGGCGGAAATGACATCCGAGCCCTTTCCGAGAATGGTGACGGAGCTCTCGGAATGGCAAATCCACTTCCTGTTTGAGGCGCTGTGCTCGATATCGCTTGCTTCAATTATCGGAAGTCCGAAAAAACATCCGAAAATCGGTTGTATCCCATTATTGGAAACAGGCCTACTAGTTACCTATTTATGCCATTTAGTTATAGCAAATAACTATTTGGGGGAGTGATCTGAAACGGTAACAGCCAAGGTGGTTAGGCACCTCTGACTTGAGCCCCCAGCCTCCCTTGGGTTAAACACCAAAGCCCCTAAGAGCGATTCCTAGTTACCCAAGACCCAGCTCGTATACTGTATTCACCTAAATAATTTTGACTTCTAACTGAGGCAAAGACCCCCACACTAGTCCCAAAGACAGGAGGTTAATCCCCACCCAACCCAGATGGGTTGATTCCCAAGGAGATTTGAATTCCCATTCAACACCCAAAGTTCCAGTAGATGAAACACCTAATCAAAGCTCCCCCCAATACTTGCCAGGAATAAATTATTTACTTGACACCACCTGAAGCCAATTGTCCATATCTACATGATCTGTATCTCCAGAGCACCTGAAACCAAAGTTATACTACACATAGTATTTGATTGTACGTTGTACTATAAGGTGAGAGACTTGTACCTTTGTTCATATATCAAACAGAAAATTTATTGGGAATCCCACATCAGAACAACATATTTTATGTGTGGCCAAGACCAAAAATAACATATAAAACATCTATGTTTTTAAGCAAAGCATATGTCTGAGAAGCATATATGTGAGGCTGCTTAGGGTAAATTGTAGGGGTGATGCAGAAACATTTATTTATTTATTTATTATTCGGGCTTCTATGCCGCCGACTCCCTGAGGCTCGCGGCGGCTTACAGTAGCCGAGGGCACAGTAAAACACAGGCAATAAAAACAATTAAAAACAGCAATAACACAATAAAACAATGACGCAATTCAAGAATAAGAATTCAAGCATCGACCCAGGACGAGCGAGCAGATGGTGGGGCATGAGCCGGACCTACCCGCCGAAGGCCTGCTTAAACAGGTGGGTTTTGCAGGCCCGTCTAAACGGGAGCAAGTCCTTCATGGCCCGGATTCCGGCCGGGAGGGCATTCCACAGAGTAGGAGCTATGACAGAGAACGCCCTCCAGCGGGTGGAGGTCAGTCTTACAAGCTTCGCCGAAGGTATCTCCAGGAGGTTGGAATCCTCAGACCGTAGTGATCTCGGAGGGCAATATGGGATGAGACGGTCCCTCAGATACGCTGGCCCCAGACCGTGCAAGGCCTTAAAGGTAAGAACCAACACTTTGAAGGCGATCCGGTGCTCGATCGGCAGCCAGTGCAGATCCTGCAAAACAGGTGTTATGTGGCAGCCTGCTGGAGAGCCAGACAGGGGCCGGGCGGCAGTGTTCTGCACCAGCTTGAGCTTCCGGGTCGCCGACATAGGGAGGCCAACATAGAGCGCGTTGCCGTAATCTAGCCTTGAGATGACCGTGGCTTGGATCACCGTGGCCAGGTCATTCCGGGAGAGATAGGGGGCCAGCCTCCTTGCCTCTTGTAGATGAAAGAAGGCAATCTTGCTGACCGCGGAGACCTGGGCCTCCATGGTCAGCTGGGAGTCCAAATGGACCCCCAGGCTCTTGACGGAAGACGATGGGCATAACGCCGCACCGTCCAGGGTCGGAAGCTGAGCACCTACATCGCCCGGGCGGCCCAACCACAAGATCTCCGTCTTCGCCGGATTCACCCTCAACCTACTGGCTCGCAGCCATCCAGTAACGGCTTTGAGGCAATGTTGGAAATTATCGGGGATGGATCCCGGCCTGCCCTCCATCCTCAGAATGAGCTGGGTGTCATCAGCGTACTGGTGGCACTCCAGCCCATAACTCCGCACCAGCTGTGCAAGCGGCTGCATGTAGATGTTAAATAACAGAGGGGAGAGAATGGCCCCTTGTGGAACTCCACAAACTAATGGGGAGCCCTCAGAGACCACCTCACCCCTCCTCACACGCTGTGACCGCTGGTGGAGGAAGGAGGTCAGCCATTTAAGAGCTGTCCCCCTCACTCCAGCCATGGCCAGGTGGTGGGTCAATAGATTGTGGTCGACCGTGTCAAACGCTGCCGTGAGGTCCAATAACACGAGCAGCGCAGACCCATCTTGGTAAAGCTGGCAGCGGAGTTGGTCTGTGATGGAGACCAGAACCGTCTCCGTCCCATGCCCCGAACGGAAGCTGGACTGGAAGGGGTCTAGCCATGTTGCATCATCTAAGAAGGACTGCAACTGCTCCATTACTGCCCTCTCAACTACCTTCCCCAGGTACGAAAGATTCGACACTGGTCGGTAGTTGGAGGGAACCGCAGGGTCTAATGACATGATGTATATAATCAGTTTTATCATATTTATTTACTGTATTGTAATAAGTGTTTTATTCAACTTACTATATAGAGTGTAATCAAGTCTTACCAAGCCTTTTTGGTTTGGTATTGTGATATAGCCTAAGGGCTAATCAATAAGTTTTACTTTTACTACATGACAGTATAGTGCTCCCTTGCTACTTCACAGTTCGCTTTTAGCAGACTTTCTGTTTCATGGTTTTAAAAAAATATTAATTTAATATATATATTGCAGCATTTTCGCTGTTTTGTGGGTTTTTGCAGCCGCCACTCTCCAAGGCACTTTCCCTCCTCAATCCTCCCTCCCTCCAGCCTTAAATGGCCTTTCTTTCCTTTCCTTTCCTTCACTTTATTTTAAGTTTATAAAGACTTAAAATAGTGTACAACTACTAAAATAATGTATAAATATTTAAATTAATATAGCGTCCCTACATTGTGGTTTTTCACTTATTGCGGGAAGTCCTGGAATGTAACCCCCTCGATTAAGTGAAGGAACACTGTATAGGGGAAATGGGAAAAAACTGAAAAGATTAGGGGAGGGATCATACTTGGCCCCTAAGGCACCATATCATGCTATATTGTGAAAGGGCGTGGGCAGATGGAATCAAGAATTTCAAAGAGAAAGATGAGAATGCGTGGCTGGCTTAAATACACTACACAGGCCACACCCCGTCATCTCATAGTTACAGTAGAATGCTTTTAGCCATTACTGGATGCCAGCAAATTGATTTACAACAAGAACACTTTGGAGTAGTATATCAAATACAACAATAGTTAATGTATGTCTCTCTCTCTCTCTCTCTCTCTCTCTCTCTCTCTCTATATATATATATATATATATATATATTGTGTGTGTGTGTGTGTTTATATATATATATATATATATACATGAATGACACCATTAGAGTAGACCATGAATTTTACAATAACATATCCATAAACATAAATGTTAATGCCCAATATCCAGTACCTTAGTACCTATATTCCAGTCAATATTGACGTATTGATGTAAAGGTGATGATGATAGATGCTATAGAATCTCTCAAAATTATAAATATCCACAAAGGTAATCCATGTAAAGGAGATGATTCCAACAAGCAAAGGGCGCTGAAGAAACAGCAGCCTATGGCTGAAGCGCTCTACGGAGCTGGCTGTTTTCCGTGTCGTTTCGTCTAAACTTTGTCAGGGTTGCCGTGGTCAGGTACAGGCGTCCTCCTACATATGCAATCATTCAAAACGTAAACATTAAGCACAGAAGACAGCCTTTTCCATTCACATAGGGAATGGTAAGATAATCCATTTTGAAAGTCACTTCAGCCGTAGGCTACTGTTTCTTCACACATTGTGCCGGGGCATTCCTAACGCGGTGCGACTTCACCGGAGTATCTATTCCATACGTTCGGCTTACAAAGCGGCTTGTGCTACCCCAAGAGGAGTGCTACAGGACCCAGCAAGCCTGCACTCCAGGAGACAACAGGACACCTTCGGACTTTACAAGAGGTACCGCCATTGAGGCTACTTGTGGCATCGTGGCAGATTTCCTTTCTTGGACATTGCAACCAACCCAAGCTTTTTAGCCATCAGTATCTTTTCTCTGATTGTATCAAAAAACCCTTTTTAGCCCCTTACTTTGAGGCAAGCATCCTTTTTATAGAGGTCCAAGGCATCTTGTATGTAGAAAGCCTAGCTCACCCCTCTTCCCGGATCAGAGTTTCCCCTTTTTGTCCTGGGAAGACGGAAAACGGCTTATCCTACCCGAAAGGATCCCTACCGTTGTGGATTACAAATTTATATCAGCATTTCCTGCTCTTGCATATTCTATAATTTACACCACCCTTTGCTTGTTGGACTCATCTCCTTTACATGGATTACCTTTGTGGATATTTATAATTTTGAGAGATTTTACAGCATCTATCGTTGTCAACTTTACACCAAATACGTCAACATTGACTGGAATATAGGTACTAAGGTACTGGATATTGGGCATTCACATTTATGTTTATGGATATGTTGTTTATTATTTATTTATTTATTTACTTTGCTTCTAGACCGCCTCTCTCAGCCCGAAGGCGACTCGAGGCGGTGTACAAATGGCAAGAACTGCCCAAGACAAACATATCAACAATTATTAATATAATTCCATCATGTTATTGTAAAACTCATGGTCTACTCTAATTGTGTCATATATATACATATGAAAAGATTTTGACACACATTAACTATTGTTGTATTTGATATACTACTCCAAAGTGTTCTTGTTGTTGATATACGGTGATACCCCTTGTTTTCTTCTAAGCAAATTGATTCACCCCACTTTCACTGCTTTACGATGGGGTAAATGTGCTAATATTTCATGATGTAATGCTTTCTTTGAAAAGGCAGAGAAGAGAGAAACTGTGAACTACAAAATGGAGAGCAAATAAACTTTGACGAACTATTAACTTAATGATGCAATAAGAGAGGAAGTGAAGCTAAGACCAATAAACAAGAAATTGCATGAATACATACTATGTCGAAACTCTTAGGGAGATATGCAAAATCATATCTCCCTAAGAGATTAGATAGATACTAGAACGCTAGGATAAAGTCCAAGAGCCTTATTAAAAAGCTGCAAGTTTAGACAAATCCCACTATGCTGCCTCTCTGTGAACCCCTTCAGCACAGCACATGCTACCAGAAAGCTTGTTGCCTTTTCAGGATTCTGATTAGATGACCTGATGTGGGCAAGAGGCGAGGATTGAAAAGTTAGCAGTACACACACAGTATGCATATAAGATTGTGGCCACCAATGGTTTCCCTGCCAGTTTGCTTGATAGCTAATAAAGTCATAAATTTGATTAAATGCATGTTGTGAACAGTGTTTCTTTCTCTTTTTTGTAGTTTAAAAAAAACAAATTCAGTAATAAATAGGCAGTGTAGTGATTAGCATAATTTTGAAATTACAATATAGAAGTAGAACTAAGTATACATCAAGAGGAAATCAATATGAATTTCCATTATAACTCTCAAAAGGAGTACAGAGGAACAGAATGATCTCTGTGTTGAGTCATATAATCAGTAAACAAGGGCCAAGTGTTACAGAAGTCACCAGTATAATAATTACAGCATAGCTTTGAACCTGCTGGGTGATAGTTTTTATCAGTTCAAGATCCCATAATATTTTTCCCCAATTCAAAAGAGAAATGTCTTCCCTTTTCACCAAACTGTAACAAAGTTAAGTTAGGACATCTATGGGGGAGGGGGGAGTGAGCTTCTCCTTGCACAAAGCAGTTCATTGGCCTCTTCAAAACCTGATAATAGGTCCAATAGTGGTTGTCTTTGTTTTGACTTGGGGGTCTCGTCCAACTCTCTGATCTTAAAACATTGGCAGTATTTCAATTTTATGTTCTGCTATCCTTATATATTCATTGGATAGTGACCCCCAGAATTGTTGAATTATCAGATGCTGCATCTACACATATATAAGTGACTGTGTCTGCATGTTTACTCCAATGTGGGCTTATATAGCTTAATTTTGTAGGTGTTGTGTCACTGGATCTGCACTGCCAACTAATGCAGTTTTAACCCCCTGGTGGTGCAGTGGGTTAAACCACTGAGCTGATGAACTTGCTGACCGAAAGCTTGGGGGTTTGAATGCAGTGAGTGGGGTGAACTCCCACTGTTAGGCCCAGCTTCTGCCAACCTAGCAGTTGGAAAACATGCAAATGTGAGTAGATCAATAGGTAGTGCTTCTGCGGGAAGGTAACCGCACTCCATGCAGTCATGCCCGCCACATGACATGGGAGTTGTCTATGGACAACACAGGCTCATTGGCTTAGAAGTGGAGATGAGCCTGATTTGCAAGTGGTTGAATGGGAGCCATCCATTGGCATGTGAGTAACTGAGAATATTGCATAGTCAACCACGATGACATCTGCCTGGAAGTAGCCAGACCTTTGTTCCCTTGCAGTGTTTATTGCCTGGAAGCATGCTTTGTCTGGATGGTGTTCATTAGTCACTGTTTTTATTCTGGAGTTTCTCAATACTAGAAGTCAGATTTTGTTCTCTTTCATGGTTTCTTCCTTTCTGTTGAAATTGCCCATGTGCTTGTGGATTTCAATGACTTCTCTGTATAGTCTGGCATAGTGGTTGTTAGAGTGGTCCAAAATTACTGTGTTTTCAAATAATATTCCATGCCCAGCTTGCTTTGTCATGTGTTTTGCTATTGCTGATTTTTCTGGCTGGAGTAGTCTGCAGTGCCTTTCATGTTTTTTTATTCGTGTATGGGCACTGTATTTGGTGGTTCCTACGTAGTCTGCTCCACAGCTGCATTGTATGTGATACACTCCTACAGTGTAAGGAGATCCCTTTGCTGACCGTAGCATTTGTTGAATTTTCTTAGTGGGTCTGTAGATCATTTGTAGGTTAGGTTTCTTTGTCAGCTCCCCTATGCAATCACTGGTTCCCTTGTTGTATGGCAAAAATACTCTACCTTTATGTGGCTCTTTATCTTTATTCCTATAACTTGTTCTTAGTCTTGAAACTCCTCTGATGTCTTCAGAAGAGTAAACATTAGCATGTAGAGCCCACACACACTGACACATATCTGCATAAAGACTCCAATCACCATCCAGGAAAAAAAGGAGCAGGATCAAAACTCGGATGGACCGTGTGTAAGGGGTCAGGTTGGCCCATTGCTCAATCACCACTGACTGTTCCTTTTTCGGTGTGGCAGGGCAGGCTATCCCACCATGCCACCAAATATGTCAGGGCTCGGACCCCTTGACCCTTACAGTAAATATGCTGCCACCAAATAATGTAATGAAGTATATAAAGAAGGCTTCCAGGTGCCTTATGTTAACCGTGGCAGGGCAGGTCTACTTTGCAAATCTTATCACTGCCACTAACATGTAAGGAACAAACCCTTTTATAACTCTGGGCAGTAAGGCTTTCTTCCCATTGTGGTAGGGTGGGTACTTTCACTTTGAGCCCCACCAACAGATGTTCAAACTGCCACCAGTTAATATATTTGCTGCCACCAATTGTATCAGATCAGCCACCGATGTAAGGGTTTGTTCTTTTAAGGCTTGTAGTTTAAAAAGAATGACATTGAGAGGTGTTGTAATAAAGATGTTCAACAGGTAATTTTATAATAGAGTTCAGAGCTTAGTTGGTTGCAAACAAGTCTCCTAAGAGGTACAAATCTTGCAGTTACAATGTTTCAACAATAGGGTACAGTTTCCACTGTACTTCCTAACACAGCACCAAGCAGTCCTAATAACTAACTGCTCCAGCAGGTAAATAGCCAACTGTAGGCTTTACCTATCTATTAAGTTAGTTTTCTACTCTAACTTGGACAAAGTCTTTCACTTGGGTTTCTCAAACCCCTAACCGAACTGCTTCCGAAAAACAGCTTCCCTCCCACCAACTGACAAAACCAACCGACTTATTTTAAAAATCTGAAAGTTCTAAAACAGGTGCAGCTCTAACTTCCGCCCCCACGGCAACAGCCTTCACAGGGGCCTGCTGCTCCAACATTCCCCGCCAACCCTCTGTGGCTTGTTAAACATTTTACCATCAAACATATAGGCAAATAAGCAATAACAAACTATACATTTATCTTGCAACAAAATAACATGACTTCATCACACCATCCAAATAGAATATATGAACCCCACCTCCTTCCAGATGGACCAAACCACCTAAACTGGGCTCTACAGGCTAATGGTTACTCTTCTGTGAAGTTCCAACATATTCCAAAACTTCCTAAATATTCCAGAGTATCCTCTGACTTTGCTTAGAATGGAACAAAAGCAGGTTAATGGCAAAAAATCCAGAATATTTATTAGAATTTTCCATAAATTGTAAAAACAGCTAGCACTAGATTCTAAGTAAGTCCAGAATCATTTTTGTTTATTTATGTCAAGAGCACAGTCCTGTTAAGTGGTAGCAACTCCCCAGAGACTGAAGCAGGAGTCTTCCCTAGTCCTGCCTGACCAGAGGTTTAACCTGGGGCCCTTTTGCATATACTTCATCACTGAGCTAAGTAATAACAACTTTGCCATTGCTGTCTCTTAGAATGATTTGGCTCTTTTTAGAGAAACTGGAATTCTTTGATGCTCAAAAAGCTGCAAATGGTGCAATTAGGGGCAATTAGGTATTCTCTTTTTTTTCTTATCTCGGCACAACCCAAGCTAGATGTTAATGGTGGTTATTTAATTAGTTACCAGTGTGTTTCAGAAAGACATAAGAAAGAACACTTTTAATAGCAATGCTGAAATGTATTATTGATAGAGCTTGGCAGAAAAGAAACAGAAATATGTTGCTGTGTGCCTTCAGGTCATTTTTGACTTATGGCAACCCTAAGTGACACCTTGACAGGATATGTTCAGAAGGTTGTGGTTCTAAGTGAGAATGTAAAGGTTATAGGCAATTTACAAAAAAAACCCAATTATTTCATGGATTGTGATGCTAGTGATTTATGTGTTGTCCTTTTGTGATTACGTTGTTTTTGTGCCTTCAAGTTGTTTCAACTTACAGTGACCCTCAGGAAAATGTATAACTTTTTCTTCAAAATGTTTCTTCAGAAGTGGGTTGCCATTGACTTTCTCTGAGGTTAAGAGCATGTGACTTGTCTAAGGTCCCCTCATGGATTTCTATGGCTAAATAGAGAATTGAAACCCTGGTCCAACACTCAAACCACTAAAACATGGTGTTTCTATTTAATTCTCTCTTTTTCCCTTTCCCTCTTTCTCTCTCTCCATGATGAAGGTTTTAAGTGCATTATATTATAATTATAACTTACTAAGAGATGAATGACTTTAATTTCCGGGGGGTCTGATTCAAAAGTGCCCCAAATAATTTTTGTAACTTCTCTGTCTTCAATAAATGTATACAGATTAATATGACATCTTATGATATCTTATGCTGTTCTTTGCAATGCTATTTTATACTATTTTGAGGAAAGATCAGGGGATAAATGTGTGAATGAGATAAGTATGTATGTAGTTTACAGATGAGTAGATTATGAAGCTTTGTTAAAAAAAGAAAAGTAACAATCTCATGTAAATTTGAAGAGAGATCAAGAGCTGTGTACTTATTACAACAATTTACTTACAAAGGTATTTAACTACTTTTGGAGGCTTAGGAATATAACTGCAGTTGTTATTTAATAAATAAAGTTCCAAGCTCTAGTGGTTATTTGATTTTATTTCTCATCCTGTTAAATTATTCTTCCCAAATGCAAAACTAGGAACAAAGTACAATTAATCAGATATCACAGTATAAAATTTTATATATTGCAGATAACAAAATAATCAAGTCATTCGACTCACTGCGTTCACCGTGGAGATAACAATTAGAACGACGATGGAGGAAAGTCCGGTTTATATATTGAACTAAATAGAAAAAGTCCCAAACCGTTCGTGGGAACAGTTGTCAAATCCACAATGGGAGAGTTAATAGTCCATAAGAGTCCATACGTAGTTCATATATATCAAATAAATCAAGGTCCAAAATAGCGGAGAACACAGGAGGAAAAATAAAGTTGATAATCAACAAGCAGTACGCCACAGTAAATCCTTCATATATAATACTGTATAGTGCAATAAAGTTATCACTATTTTGAGGATTTTCCATAACCCAGCTCTCTTCCATTTCCCAACTGTCACTTCTCTGTTATCTATACCTGGTTTAGCCTCCCAAGATTTTGAAAGTGTTTTTCTTCGACAGTGTTCAGGTCCATTTCTTCTGTCAATCAGGTACAGGATTCCCAGAGCTAGAAGTTAAAAACACATCACTTATGTCAAGTGACACATTTAACATCCTGTGCAGGCTAGCTCTAGGATATTTCACACACAATAATGTATCATTTTAGATTCCTAACAATTCTATAATCCCACACATCTTTAAAAGGTATATAAAGCACCCAGAACATCACAGAGTTGTCTGGCCCAGGATCAAAACGAACAATAGTACAAAATTGGTGCCAAAGATCATATACTTGACGGACCTTAACAATGTTTTCCAGCTGCTCGGTGGAAAGCCATCTCCTTTATTGATGCTGGCAGCCAAAAAGTAATGAAACTCTTGCAGTTGCATATTGCCACTTTGCCTGTGTTGCCTAGTGCAGCAAAACCCACTGACATATTGGCAAAAGAAAGATGGGAGAAAGTCAACAGATTTATTATCAACAACCTTTTCCCACAATGTCTGAACATGCGGTATGTAGTCTGAACACTTCAGAGCTCCTTAACACACCCTAGTGATGAAAATGAGATAGGAGACTAAGGACCCTATCACATTGGCAATGGGATTTGCCATGCATTGTGGTGAATCCATGGGGGCCCAGCTGGGGGCTTGGGGAACCTGTTGCCTCACACTCTACATCGCCAAGCTTCGCCCTTACTTCATCCCATGGGGGGAAGCATCCACTACCTGGCTTCCCCCTATAAATCTCTATGTAACCTAGGAAGCCTCACATGTTTCTGAGGCAGTGGCATATGCTGATTCTTCTTCCCTTTTATGACAGAGTCCCATCAGAAATAGATGTGCATTGTGGGGTGGAAGCTGGCAAGCTCCAAGGCAAAAGGGAGGAGGAAGTGGCCTATGATAGGCAATTTAGCCCATATTATGAGGTCGTTAGAGTGGAATGTCTGATCTTGTTGAAGGTTTGATATATACATTTTTAGGCATTTTTATTTATATATGTCATAGGTTGGATCTTCACCGCTATTTAATCCAGTTTCAGAATGCATTAAACACGATTATGAATCTACCCTGCAGTTCAATGCAGTTAATCTGCTTTTTGAAACTTGATTAAATGACAGTGTAGATCCAGTAACAATTGCTGGAAAATTACAATATGTAGACCAGGGCTGCCCAGGATGTTGATCGCGATTGACCAGTCGATCTCGGGACTGAAGGAGGTCGATCCCAGGATGGGCCACTTCTAAGAGGGGGCAGAGCCAGGCCAAGCCAAGCCCTGCCCCCTCCCCCAGCTTCGGCACTCCCAGCAGCTTCTCCAGGCTTGAAGATGGCAATGTCAAGCCAGTGGTGGCATACCTAGCACAAGGCTGGATTGGCATTGCCATCCTCATGCCTGGCGAAGCTGCTGGGAGCTCCAAAGCAAGAGGGGAGGGGGCGGGGCTTGGCACGGCCTGGATCCGCCCCCCTCTGGCTTCCGTTCTACCAGCAGCTTCTCCAGGCTTGAGGATGGCAGTGCCAAGCCAGCCTTGTGCTAGCTATTTCACCACTGGCTTGGCATTGCCATCCTCAAGCCTGGAGAAGCTGCTGGGAGCTCCAAAGCTAGAGGGGAGGGGTCGGGGCTTGGCACAGCGCGTTTCCACCCCCACTGGGTTCCTCTCTACCAGCAGCTTCTCTAGGCTTGAGGATGGCAATGCCAAGCCAGTGGTGGCATAGCTATCACAAGGCTGGCTTGGCACTGCCATCCTCAAGCTTGGAGAAACTGCTGGTAAAGCTGAAGCCAGAGGGGGGCAGAGCCAGGCCGCGCCAAGCCCCGCCCCTCCCCTCTCCAGCCTTGAGGAGGAAGGTAGATCTTTCTGACTTGGTTTTATTATAAGTAGCTTGCATGCTGAAAAAGTGTGGGCACCCCTGATGTAGACAATCCGATGAACAATTTGGGATATTTTGTAGAACTGAGCAACTATTGAATTTGATTGCTGAAATGAACTAGACTATTTGGTCCAAGTTTTGATTGACTCAGTATGGCCTGACTTATCTCTGGCACAGAATATGCATTGTTTTGGACCAATCCATAACTTTAGACATTAATAGTAAGCATGGAAACGTCAGACAGTGTCTCCAAAGTGGTCTGATACAAAGGGGAAGGATAAAAGCTTAGGCGTTGCTCATTAACAGCTCTGATCAAATTGAGCATTGATTAAATATTTTTCATCTTCACATTCAGCATTACGAGAGAAGAAAGCAGAGTGTACTGAGCCCTGTATGACTTTGGCAAAGAGTGGCTCTACATGAATTGGCGTGCGCCCAGGCTTTGTATGGAAATACTTCTTTCCCTAACAAAACTCAAAATTAGCTATCAGATTATGAATGGGAAGGAAGCTTTCTTTCTTCCTAATTTTGTTCAAACTTTCAAGATCATGTGAATTAGTATGACTTTAAGTTGTCACATTTCCATTCAACCTAAGAACTGCCTTTATTTTGAAGAAGTCTGATAATATTAATAAACTTTTATAGAGATTGATTTAATCCCCTTTATGTATTTTATTCATTGTTGAGCACATTTTCTCTTCCAATGAGTTTCAGTTAACCTTTTGCAGCTTAAAAAAAAACCAAGCGAAAGCTGCCAGTAAATTTTCCTCACATATACAATTAATGGCTGAGCTGCCTGCAACAAATGAAATGCTATCACAGCTAAGCAATTAGCTTATGGATCATATCCAAAGAAAAGCACATATGCTTCTGACTGTAGCAAGTAACTATGGTGTGTGACTTAAATTGTGCTCAAAATGAGTGGCAATATTCAGTTACTGGAGGAGTGCATTCTGGGAAACTGTCACCATCATGATTAATAGCCCTATGAAAAACAATTAAGTTGACGTCCTACTGCTTGATCAACTACAAAGGCTAATTTTCTTGTGAAAAGAAATATATTTATCAGCATATATTTTTGATGTTTTGATCGGCACTCTAAAAACGTTTCATTCACTTGTTTATTTAAATGCATTTAGAAGGAATATTTATATCACGCAAAAATGTGCCCACAAGAATTTTGAAAAAAATAATCTTGTCAAAAATGTAATTATAAAGTATATAGGGGATTGAATTAGAGACCCTGGTATCATCATGCCATTTCTATCTTCTCTGAGCCACCAGATTGTCTCTGAAGTTAAAAAGAGAGCATTGGGTTTTTAAAATTGTTAATTTATCTTCACACACAGTATTCTTCCAGTACAACAAAAGCAGGGAAATAAAAATACAAACGGATAAAAATAATGATATTACTTGTAAATTTCTATAAAATCTGACCAAATGTCCAAATATAAGTCCACTTCTTAATGTTGGCTTTGTTACAACCATTATTATATCTTCTGTCCATTGGAGCACAGGTGGAGAACATTTATCTTTCCAGTAAGTACCAATCATTTAGCAGACAAAAGGGTTTGAAAATTCTGCTCCCCGCCACACACACAATTTGTCAATTTACAAGAAACAGATAAACAATTCAATATCAAGGGACTTCCCAAAATCAGATTTAGTCACGTGATTACTACTTCCCAAAATGTAACTTCTATATGACAACCCCAAGAATAACAGTATAACATCTGCAACAATTTGCTGGTTTAAAGAAAACTTATATATTCAAAAGACTTACCTGTCCGAACGCATCTCTCCCTATGAACCATCGAGATGTTTAAGATAATCCAGAGAGGCCCTGCTCTGGGTCCCGCCTTCTTCACAGGCACGATTGGCGGGGACGAGAGACAGGGCCTTTTCAGTGGTGGCTCCTCAGCTTTAGAATGCCCTCCCTAGTGACATCAGATTAGCCCCCTCCCTCCTGACATTTTGCAAGAAAGTCAAGACCTGGCTGTTTGAGCAGGCATTTGCTGATGAAATATAACAGTTTAATTAGATCTATGGAATGACGATGATGTGACGGAAAGTGATTTCAACGTGACGCTGAGACTGCATTTGTATGTTTTAATTGCTAATTGTTATATGATATGGTTATTGTTTGGTTTTGTTTTGCTTGTGTTTTTGATTGAAGGGCAGAGACTGCCTTGTGTAAACCGTCCCGAGTCGCCTTCGGGGTGAGAGGGGTGGTATAGAAAAATGATGAATAAATAATTAAATAAATAAATAAAAGAGTGATTTCTGCCATGTAAGATATAGTATGAGATCTTTGGCCATAGTAGTTATAGATGTTGAACCTGATGGCTATTGATTAGTCAGAACTGGATATTCCAATTGTTGGCCTGGATAATCAATTGACTTCAATTGATATATCTAATATGAAGACACCTTGGATATGTTTAAAATTAGAGGACAGGTCTGGGTTGTAACCACTGTTTGAGTTGTAGATAGTGCCATTTAGCTGAAAGAGTCAGTTTAATCTGCTCTTGCAAAATTGAAAAACACAAAAAAAATTGTAATCCGTTCACTAAAATAGCTGTCAATATTTTGCTAGCAACATTAGGTAAAAAGTAGCAGTTAGCACTGAGAGTCTGATCCTTAAAACTTTTAGATATTAATAATAATAATAATAAAACTTTATTTCTAACCCGTATCTCCCCAAAGGGAGCTCAGAGCGGCTTACATGGGGCCGTGCCCAAACAACACATCACAAACAATCAAAAACGTTGAAGAACAATAAACATAATAAAAGCAATAAACACAATAAAATACATCTGTGAAAACACAACAGTACAGGTGAATCTAAAAACAGAACTGACAGGGCGGGCCACATGAACATATAGGATGTTTAAAAACTTGGGGGAGATAACTGGAGTAGTGTCGAAGACAAAGGGTCACATAGAGGGGAAATGTTTCGCAGAAACAGGGGCATTTGGGGAGCCTAATCTCTGAAGGCCAGGTGGAAGAACCAGTTTTTCAGTTGTTTCCTGAAGGATTCCAATGAGGGGGCATTCCTAATCTCTCCCGGGAGGGAATTCCAAAGGCGGGGGGCCACAGAGGAGAAGGGTTTCTCTCTAGTGCTCACAAGCCGGGTCGGTGAGACTGGGAAGGGCAAGAAAAGGGCCTCCCCTGAGGAGCGAAGGACTCGGGCTGGTTCATGGGAGGAGAGCCGGTCACAAAGGTAGGCGGGTCCCAAACCATTTAGGGCTTTGTAGGTAATCACCTGCACCTTGAATTGGGCTCAGAAAGTAAAAGGCAGCCAGTGGAGCTCTTTGATATCAGGTTAATATGGCATCTTTTAATGATGCTGAAAGAGGTGGTTTATATCTTTGTACAGGTGAAGCAGTTTCAGTGCTAACAAACTAGGAAAGGCATTCTAGCATTCAATTGGAAGCCATCAAGGCCAGCAGGCCTCCCATTTTTCATATTTGCAACACTGATAATTTCTTCTTCAGGTGCATCTACCCTGTAAAATGAATGCCGTTGGCAACACTTCAATTGGCATGGCTCAATGTTATGGAATCATGAAAGTTATAGTTTGGTGAGACACCAGAACTCTTTGGCAATTCCTGTTATTCCATAACATTAAGACATGGCAGCTTAAATGATGCCAGAATATATTAACTCTATAATGCAGATATACCCATAGAGCAAATGACTCCAAAATATATTGTTGTGATATACAAACAGAAAGAACCGTTAAAGTGTGTGTGTGTCATGATGCCACCAGGACATTTACCAGTAGTAGTAGTATTGATTTCAGTCCAGCTGGACCAAATGATCTAAACATCCAAAATTGTTTTGTCTTGTTTTGTGGAAACATGTCTCTAGTAATACTGTTTAATGGACTGAAGCTTCTAGAATCCATGGACAAGCACTTGGGGATTTGTGGTATTGTGGTCCATAAAAGTTTCCCAATCTTTCTTTCATGCAAAGTTTGTAACAATGGGTTCTGGATTACAATTTTGTGAAATGACTATCCATTATTCCATATTGCATATATGAAGCACAGGAACTTGATCATTATAGTATATAAGGACAGAATAAAAAAGGGTTTTCTCTGCATGGAAGTATGAGAAGGAAAAGGATTTAATATTCTACCTTAGTCCCTAGAGGGAAAATGAGATGGATATTCATTTGTTCTTGTCTCACAAAGGATGGACCTTATTTTATTTCTATTCTGAGCTACTTTCCTTCTGAAGTTTACTTTATATTCCCTGTTGGTGGTGAATAGTCTTGCTATTATTTCATTCCCTGGAGATTGTGCTGAAACTCTTGCCTTTGTCATTGTCTTGTAGAAAGTCAAATATGCATCTAGTCCTGGTGTCTTGCTTAACCTTTCTTTGTTATACCTTGTGTGGGTTAACTAAAAGAACTAGGAATCCTAAAAAGCAGATTCAGAGAATCTCTACAAAATGAGATACAACCATACCGACGACCTTAAGTGGAATGTCATGTGGTTCCTTGAGGGTAAAACATTTTTGTGTCTGAAAAAGCTAAAGAACTTTCATATCTATCTATTTCCATCTCCATCTATCTACACACACACACACACACACACACACACACAATCTCCCAATAAATACCCCCACCAACAAGAAAGATTTTTTTAAAAAATCTCTCTTTACTATCTTTATTAGGGTGCAATATCAGCCATGATACTTGTATATTTCTGTATATTTGTATAACACTTGTATATTTTTTGGTGAGGATTTTCCCGAATGAATTGGAACTTTACTAATAGGTGCATTGGCGCCTCCTGGGAGCGTTTCCTACGATTGAATTATAGACTCGTCACATGGATTGACTTCTGTATACCCTTTGGTTATAATATAGACTCTCCTTCTTCCTGAGCTCAGTTTGGAATGATTTGGTATTGTATGCTTATTTGATATACTATGCCTCTCAATATAATCAATTTTGATATGTAGTGTGGATTGTTATAAAAACAATATCCCATAAAATAATGAAAACAACCACTATTAACACATCAAATAAAATAAACCCCCGGTTTAAAACACAGACCGTCTGTAGTTAAAACTAACTGTTTTTAAATCATAACTAAACAGCCAAAGTGTCAACACACACACACACACACACACACACACACACACACAATTCAATTGTAGAATAGTACGTCCATTTCATAAAATAATACAAAATGTGTACATTTTAAAATGTGGGGAAAAACATCTTTTTTTCATGTGAGTAAAAGAGCACACTTATAAGTTGATGCACAACTGAGTTGGAATACCCTTTGGAGTAGAAATTGGGTTGTCTTCAGATAGGAAGTTTGAACTGAACAATGTGGTGTTGCCTCAACCAATTTCAAGTGAACCCAGTAATCTGGCACAAGCAAAGTCAGTGGAAAGTCCAAAATGAAGCCCTTAATGTACCTCAGAGCACTATAGTATAAACCACAGAATGAGAATTGTTGTGTGGACACTGAAAGCATTCCACAGATGTGAACACTGCTGTGGGAAGGTGGGAAAAAAACCCTTCCTCTGCACTCTCTGCAGCTGCAAGATTTGCATAGGTGAATCTTGCTATGCAGTATCTTGATTTATAAGTATACTTCAAATTTATGAGCACACAACATAAAAATAGAAGGAGAAGTTGTAATGGTGGGGGGCATGAAAGGGGAGACCTCTGGCAAGGAATCAGAGAAAGATGCTGTGGGGGAAAAGGAGGAGGAGGGGAGCAGGAACTGCAGGGAGTGGGGTTAGAAGGAAAAAAAGTGTAAGTGGGAAAGATGAAGCCAACATGAAGAAGAAACAAGAACAGTGGAAAGGAAAGGAGAAAGTGGTTATGGCATTAATGTAGGGTTAAGAGTGAAAGAAGAGATAACAGGAAGGTAGTGTCAAGGAACTGAAAGAAAAATGATGGGAGAGGGAAGGAGGGGGTAGGAGATGCTGAGAATAAAGAGAATGCCTCATGGGGTGAAGAAAGGAGGAAAGAAGGTGCTAGGGTAGAAAGATGATATTTTGAGGGAACAAAGAATGGAGACGTTGGGGTGCAAAACGGTTTATTTAGGAGAGAAAGCAGGAGGGAGATCCTTAGATAGAAATAGGATCTCTTGGAAAGAAAGGGACAAGAGACGAGAGCACTTTTGGAGGATGGACAAACATAGAATGGTTGGGAAGCAGAACAAGTGGTAGATTGAGTAAAATTACTAACTTTGTGTCTTCTTCAGCTCTGTTGGAATGCATCCTCTTGGTTCCACTAATTTCCTAAATAGTTGACTCCTTCAGTTTACACCAGTCTCAATTTACATCAGTCTCAATTTACATCAGTTTACACCAGTCTCAATTTATCTCAGGGCACCAGGAATGTGGCGCAGCTGGCTGGGTGTCAGCTGCATAAGATCTCTACTGACCAGAAGGTCATGAATTCGAGGCCTGCCCAGGTCGAGGTGGGCTATTGACCTATTGTGTAGCCTGTTGTCGACCTTTGCAACCTGAAAGACAATTGCATCTGTCAAGTAGGAAATTAAGGTACCACTTAGTGGGGAGGCTAAATTTAACTGATTTATGAGGCTATAAAAAAATCTCCAGAAAACACGCTGAGGAATGAAGGAGTGTGACAGCTCCCCCTGGTGGCCAGATGTTAAATTTCCTCTGTCTGTCTTGTGTGTTTGTGTGTCTAAATGTAATGTGTACATTGTAATCTGCCCAAAGTCCCCTGCGGGATGAGAAGGGCGGAATACCAATTAAGTAAATAAATAAAGTCCAGGAATGCAACCCTGAGTAAATAAAGACCAACCAAAATTATTGTCACTTCCACATTTGGGTTTTTCTCCTCTTTGTGTATTTTTATTGTATCAGATCTTCTATGTTTTCTCCTTCATGATAGTACTAGAACTTGCCATTTGTGTCTACTGTTTTATTTATTTAAAAAATCAGTTGTCTTTGTACTTATTAGTGCAAGAAGCTTTAACATCATGTTCACCAAACAGGTGTCAAAGATATAATCACCACAGTTGTTGTCTTTGGAAAAAAGAGTATGTAGCCAAATTGGAATTTCCACGATTGGTTTTGGTTGCAACGATCGTGGGTTCTTTTTTAGGGAGGAGAATAT
Organism: Anolis apletophallus; assembly: GCA_030556195.1. NCBI lineage: Eukaryota > Metazoa > Chordata > Lepidosauria > Squamata > Anolidae > Anolis > Anolis apletophallus. The sequence goes on along the minus strand of JARBWK010000009.1, from coordinate 14,080,813 downwards.
AATATTAAATGATTTGTGATCGTTTTCTAGAGGGAATTTAAACACGCACAAACATTTATTTTGATTGTTTTGTCTTTCATAATTCTGACAGTGGAACTATTGATGTCCCATGGAGCCGACCTATTTAAAATGATTTTCCCCCTTTCTGCTTGCATACCCAAATCAATGATGAAACCATTCTGATGGCAATTGCTAAATGTTGTTGACTGGCAATATGGATCTTTTGCTTCTGTGCAGTTTTTGCTGCCATTTCTGTTATCATGTATTGCAAAAGAAATAAGCTTTCTTTCAAACTACCTAGCTATCATTCATAGACAAAATTTCATCTTCAAGAACATTCAGTTTTGTTCTTGGGCTTTGGATGAACCAATATTTTCTCTATTATCTATGCATCATTGCTTATTTTAAGTATTCTAGGAAATGGCACAACTTTCAAATGCCTTCCAGACACTTTCTGTTTTAGAAATAGCATATTTTCCATGCAAGTGGTTTGACATGCAAAGTTTCTCTTCTTCATTTCACTTCTCAGTTTGAAAGCTGCTGAGTAGGCTAGATATTAAAAACCTCATTAGAAACTATCTGTCTCCTTTCAGGAAGCCAAGATTTGTAACAGGAGTGGTTAAAATGTTTGCTGTGCTAGCATGAAAAAAGCAGGAAACTGATTTTAACCTATGTGCTCTTATTTTAAATGAAAATGTCAAATGCTGAACACAACAAAGCTTTTTTGCAAGTTCGAAACATTTGCTTGTATTCATTGAGTAATTTGTGTATGCCAGCAAAACAAATGGAATGTAACAAAAGAGTTGGTAAGGGAGAAAAAACAAGGACTGGTGAGACAATTACTTTCCTCCTTTTCAAAGTGACCCAGACTGATCCATTAAGGAAGGGCTATGCAAAGTGGTACCCTGCAGATGTTTTGAACTTCAGCTCCCCTCTGAACTAGTTAAAATGGCTAGCTGATTGAAGATTATGGAAATTCAAAATAAAAGTTTTATTTATTTATTTATTTATTGTTTCGATTTGTATATCGTCCTTTCCAGACGGCTCAGGACTGTTTACAATGTATCGAACTACCAACAAAACATAAAACATAGCAATTAAAACAGTACCACATAACAGCATAGATATGGACGAAATTGAAAACAATTCCATGTAGAACAAGTCCACCCTCCAAGGATATTTATAAACTAAATGCTTGCCGGAACAAAGTGGTTTTACATGCTCTCCGGAAAGCCGTCAGCTCGCCAATTGAGCGTACTTCTAGTGGTAGGCTATTCCACAAGCAAGGCGCAGCCACGGAGAAGGCTCTCTGTCTGGTTGATGACAGACGGATAGTCCGTAATAGCAGAATCTGTAGAAGATTGGGGTCCTCTGAATGGAGGAATCCCTGGGGAACGTATGGGAGTAGACAGTCCCTCAAGTACACTGGCCCCAGAACATGCAAGGCCTTAAAGGTCAGTACCAACACTTTGAAGATGACCTGGTGCTCAATTCGTAACCAGTGCAGATGCTGCAAGGTTGGAGTGATGTGAGCCCTGGCCGGTATTCCAGCCAGGAGTCTCGCTGCAGCGTTCTGCACCAGTTTGAGCTTCCGGATAACCGACAAAGGAAGACCAATGTAAAGGGTGTTACAGTAGTCTAGCCTCGAGATGACTGTTGCCTGGATTACCGTGGCTAGGTCATTACCGGAGAGGTAGGGCGCCAGCCGCCTTGCTTGCTGCAGATGATAAAAGGCAGATCTGCTGACAGTGGACATCTGAGCCTCCATCGTCAGTAGCAGGTCCAACTGGACCCCCAAGCTCTTTACTAGGGACGACGGGCGTTAACTATGCTCAAAATGTCAAATGGACAAAAGTCGATTTCCTCCACATGATAATATCCAATCATGTAATATCCAATAATTGTAAAGTGTCTTCAATTGTGTCATCATCAGAAAAAAATCATTAAGCTATGTTTTGTTAAGCTGTGACTATGTGGGACCTTCTGTTTCCATTTCAATATAATTCCTTCTTCCCAAACATTAGTACCATGTATTTAGAGAAAAGGAAGAGAATAAAAAATGAATTCTTTGACTCATTTAACATAGTATCATAATAATCCTTCTCCTATTGATTATTGTTCATTATTTCCTATTCAAAAAGAGAATATGACTACAAAAAATATGACTGCAGCTCTCTCCTGGTCATGGGGTGCATTGAGATTAGCAGTTGTAGCAGAAGTCTGAAGAGTCTCTCTTGCTGTCCATTTTAACATATCCCATGACCAGGATATTTCTATTGTCATCATTATCTGGTGTCCTGGTCTGTAGCACAACAGAAGCATTGCTTGACATCAATCATTTTTGTTCACAATCAAACAGAACAATCAACATCTGGAATCTACTTCTAGTCTACTAAACTTTAACTCCCACCCATAAATATAGGTCTAACTTTTTGTTATCTGCCATCAAGTTGACGTGACATGGCGATTCTATGGACAAAAGACCTCCAAGTCAACCTATCACCAACAGCCCTACTCAGATCCTACAAATGCTAGAACAGGCATGGGAAAACTTTGGCTCTTCAGGTGTTTTGGCCTTCAACTCCCAGAAATCCTAACAGCTGGTAAACTTGCTGGGATTTCTAGGAGTTGACATCCAGAACACCTGGAAGGCCAAAGTTTGCCCATGCCTGTTATAGAAGCATGGCTTCTGTAAGTGGGGCTGTCCACTTACAGTGGTTCCCAACCTGTGGGTCCCCAGAAGTTTTGGCCTTCAACTCCCAGAAATCCCAACAACTGGTAAACTGGCTGGGATTTTGTAGGCAAAAGATCTGTTGACACACAGGTTGAGAACCACTGAAGAATGTCGCCTTCCTTTTTTCCTCTGCTTCTATTTTACAAAACATTATTGTTTTATTTAGTGAGTCATTCCTTATCTGCTTTGAGTCTCCTTGTGGAGAGAAAAGGTGGGGTATAAATATAAACATCATCATCATCACAACAACATTATATGTCCAAAGTATGATGGCATTTTGGCTTCTATTCACTTGATTTGCCTAGTAACCGTAGCTTCTATTCACTTGTTTTGCTTTAGGAGCCATTTATTTGTGTTTTCAGCAGTTCACTGAATCTGTAGAATAATTATAGATTATTTCTGATTCCAAACTAGAATATAATTTTGCATCATCTTCCATTTTCATATATGGAAATGAAGGACTACATTTCAAAAACAAACAAACAAAATGTGTGAGGCTCTGGATTTTCAATCATATAAAGTAAAACACTTTACAAAACAAGTTTATTTGAAACTCTTCTGCAACAAAGCTCTTTTTCTATTGTTTTTATCCTTTTCTAACTGCAGGAAAAGAAACTCCACCTAAACATTATGAAAAAAACTTTCTGACAGTAATTGCTGTCTGACTGTGCAATATGCTGTCTTGGAGTCTCATTCTCTGGAGGTTTTTTTTCCTTTTAATTTTTTTTATTTATTAAAATAAGTATACAATGTAAATGTTTGTTGCCAGAGCCGTAGCCAGGATTTTGATTTGGGGGCTGAGTCTGAGTGAGGTAGGGTCTACCCTAGCAAATCTTTTGTATCATTATCCCAATACCCCCATGCATATGGGATATATTGAGCATAGTGATCAAATCATGATATGAATAAACATAACAGTTTAAATAATGTACCAGTAAGACATTCTTGCGGACCACTCTGAGAATTTTGTTTGTTGCATATAGTAATAATATTGGAACATCTATTGTATTTTCAACCTGCTGAGAGTTCATTAATATACTCTGGGGTTTCTAAACAGAGGCTGGATGGCTATCTGTTGGGGCTGCTTCTTCATGACAGGGAGTTGGATCAGATGGCTCTTTTGTTCTCCTCTCTCTCTCTCTCTCTCTCTCTCTCTCTCTCTCTCTCTGTGTGTGTGTGTGTGTGTGTGTGTGTGTGTGTGTCTTTAGAAAACATGATTGGGACTAGAACACTATAGAAGTCTCCAAAAATTAATATCTATTATCAAAAGGGGGAGGGGCTATATAGCATTTATTCAAATAGTAACATCATATCAAAAGTACATACAAAATACACATATGGGCCCACACAGCTTCTTTCTCCTTCTCTATTCCTGGGCTATAAGCCGCTTTATCTCACCATTCCCTTGGATTGCTTGCACCTCCAACTGGAGACTTTGGATTATAATTGAAGGACACTGTGTATTTTGGATTGCTGGGACTGTATGGACTTCCGTTATTTATGAACTGCTTACCAGTTGGGACTCTATGATATTCATGGACTACTTACCTGTATTCTACCTATCCCTCATCCACGCGCACCTTTCCTCTACTCATCCCTCTACTCATGTATTAGTAGCCAAGCTTGTGACGTGTAACTAATCTAGCATTAGGGATCTGCTATCGCCCTCCCAACCAAACTCCAGAGGCAGACTGCTATCTGGAAAATGAAATTAAACAGGCCTCAAAAAGCAATAAATTAGTCATAATGGGGGACTTCAACTATCCCCGAATAGATTGGCTAAATTCTTGTTCTACGCATGAAAGAGAGACAAGGTTCCTCGACATGCTAGCTGATTATTCCCTTGAGCAGATGGTCATGGAACCAACCAGGGGAAAGGGGATCCTGGACTTGGTGCTAACAAATGAACAAGATCTCGTTCAAGATGTCCTTGTAACTGAGCCCATAGGTACCAGTGACCACAACACAATAACCTTCAACTTAAGTTTGGATAGCAAACTGTCAGTGAAAACTAACACAGAGACCTTAAATTTTCACAAAGGGAATTTCACCAAAATGAGAAAAATAGTAAAGAACAAACTAAAAGGAACAGTAAAAAAAAATCAAATCCCTCCAAAATGCTTGGAAACTGTTTAAAAATACTTAAAAACAGGCCGAACTAGAAAGAAAGAGGCATGGAAAGTCCAAAAGGACACCAGTATGGCTTACAAATGAAGTAAAAGATGTGATTGGAAAGAAGAAAAACTCATTTAAGAAATGGAAGGCTCTTCCTACCGAGGAGAACAGAAAGGAACACAAGCTCTGGCAAACTAAATGCAAAGCAACAGTCAGGAAAGCCAAGAGAGATTTTGAGGCACACATAGCAAAGAATATTAAAAAAAACAACAAAAACTTATTTAAGTACATCAGAAGCAGGAACCCAACTAGAAAAGCAGTTGGGCCACTCGACGACAATGGTCAGAAAGGGAAAATCAGCGAAGACAAGGAGATTGCTGAGCGGCTAAATGACTTCTTTGCCTCCGTTTTCACACAGGAGGACAGACAATATATGCCTGCAGCTGAGTCAGTTTTTTCAGGGAGGGAATTAAAAGAATTAAAACAGATAGAGATAAACAAGGAGGATGTTCTCATATGCCTTACTAAACTAAATGTCAACAAATCACCAGGTCCAGACGGCATCCACCCCAGAGTTCTTAAGGAACTCAAGTGTGAAATTGCTGAACTTCTAGCTAAGATATATAACCTTTCTCTAAGATCAGGCACTGTACCCGAGGACTGGAGGGAGGCAAATGTAACACCGATCTTCAAGAAAGGATCCAGAGGTGATCCAGGAAATTATAGGCCAGTTAGTCTAACCTCAGTTCCAGGCAAAGCGATGGAAACCATTATTAAAGAAAAATTACTAAGCACATAGAAGAACAGGCATTGCTGAAGGAAAATCAACATGGTTTCTGCAAAGGCAAATCATGTCTTACTAACTTGATAGAATTCTTTGAGGGTGTAAATAAACACATAGATAAAGGGGACCCAGTCGATATTGTTTACCTTGACTTTCAAAAGGCTTTTGACAAAGTCCTCACCAAAGGCTCCTAAATAAGCTCTTCAGCCATGGAATCAGGGGACAGGTCTTGTCCTGGATTGGAACCTGGCTAAACTGTAGGAAACAAAGGGTGGTAATAAATGGACACTTCTCTGGGTGGAAAGAGGTGAGAAGTGGCGTACCCCAAGGTTCAGTTTTAGGACCGTTACTTTTTAATTTATTCATAAACGATCTGGATGTAGATGTAAATTGTGAGGTAGCAAAGTTTGCAGATGACACTAAACTGTTCAGGGTAGTTAAAAATGAAACTGACTGTAAAGAGCTCCAGAAAGATCTCTCGAAATTGAGTGAATGGGCAACAAAGTGGCAAATGCATTTTAACCTAAACAAGTGTAAAGTCATGCACATCGGGGAAAAGAACCCCAAATACACCTACCAACTGATGGGATCAAAGCTTTCTGAGACAAACCAGGAAAGGGATCTTGGGGTTTTGGTGGACAGCTCAATGAAGATGTCAACCCAGTGCGCTGCAGCAGTGAAAAAGCAAATTCTATGCTTGGCATGATCAGGAAGGGAATCGAAAATAGGTCGGCAAATGTTGTATTGCCTCTCTACAAATCTATGGTGAGGCCACATCTGGAGTACTGTGTACAATTCTGGTCACCGCACCTCAAGAAGGATATAACGGAACTGGAAAAGGTACAAAGAAGGGCAACAAATATGATCCAAGGGATGGAGCAGCTCCCTTATGAAACCAGGTTGCAACGCCTTGGTCTTTTCAGCCTTGAAAGACGGCGTTTAAGAGGTGACTTGATTGAAGTGTATAAAATCATGCATGGGATAGAAAAGGTGAATAAAGAAAAATTATTTTCTCTGTCACACAATACTAGGACTAGGGGCACTCCCTAAAGCTCCAAGGTAGGAAAGTTAGGACTAATAAAGGGAAATATTTCTTCACCCAGAGGGTCATTGGGTTATGGAACTCACTTCCAGAGGAGGTTGTGACAGCTGTCAGCCTGGACAGCTTCAAGGCAGGATTAGACAGATTCATGGATACCAAGGGAATCAGTAGCTACTGAAATGGACATCCAAGTGCCACCTCTGTGTTGATGGAGGCAGGCAGGATTTTCCCGGGTACTGGTTGTGGGGGTCGGGAGCAGGTGAGGGTTTTGCCCTCCTTTCTGCTAGAGATCCCTGTGTACAACTAGTGGGCCACTGTGTGACACAGAATGCTGGACTAGATGGGCTGAGGCCCGATTCAGCATGGCTCTTCTTATGTGTATTTTGTATGTACTTTTGATATGATGTTACTATTTGGATAAATGCTATAGCCCTCCTTCCTTTTGATAATATATATTAATTTTGGAGACTTCTATAGTGTTCTAGTCCCAATCGTGTTTTCTTAGCTACATTTCTACAGCCCACGTAGCGTTTTCTTGTGTATCTTTAGAGACAATCACAAATATTGTCACCCATTCATACGACCTTGACACATGAATTTTCTCACAAGTAAAAGTAAAAATACAACAGAACAACCAAACACTCTGCACTTTCCCCCATTTTAAGGGGTATGTCCAAATGGTACCCAACCACGGTTATTGGTTGCCTCTACAACAACCAAGTAGAAGTGTTAGAAATATCTCTTTAAGAAACAAAAAACTTATTTTTCTCTAGTTACAGTCTCAAGACTAGCCTTAACATTAAGCAGAATGAGGCAATTACCTTTACACGCAATGGTGGAAGGCAGCTAAAAAAGACTTCCCAAAAACCTTCCAAAAATTAATCAAACCCCATCTCCCCCACAAATGCCATTCATTTTCCTTCATGGACAATAACATTAAATACTGTTGTCGGTATTTAAGAATTCTGTTCAAGGTGGAACACCAAAAGACATTGCATGTCAGTAAAAGGATGAGGGATATATCTGTCCATTTTTTTTGTAAGACTGGAAAATATGCAGTTATCCAGTCATTTTTAGATAGCAACATCCAACACTCTTTGCCATTGGCTAGTTACAATCCCAAGACATCTGAAGTACAACAGAATTCCTACCCATGCTTTTAGAACTGAAATACAACAGTAAAGGTAAATGCCAGAGCAGCTAGCACTCTGTAGGTTTTGCACAATTCTTGATTAGACAGTTGTCCTGTTTGGGGCTGGTGACGTCATGATCCAATTCGGAACCATATACCATCATGGTGTAAACAGTTATTCATATAATTGTCATAGTACCTAAACATATAGGTGAGAAGTCTATCCTTCGTTGTTGCTATGCAGCGTTTTCATTCTACCAAACTGACATACTGAAGGAAATTATAGGAAGCCCCCAAACATTGCACCTGTGGTCCTTTCACATGACATAATTCAGACACTACCATTCCAATTTAATATCCATAGCAACATCCTATGGCAGGCTTGTAGAAGTTGACAGTAATAAAAGGCCGAAATTAAATAGACTAAACTTCTTTAAGTCACAGATACATTTTAGCACCTCTCTCGGGGTTTGCGAGAGGGTGCCTTTCCCTCAGAGCAAGCAGCAAAATGGATTAGCCTTTCCTCGGTGTGGTGTTGAGTTGCAGTTCTTTTTTGAGGGGGGGAAAGCAATTCAGCTCTCTCTTTTGCCAGTCGTCCTTTCTCTTTGTGTCCAAGTTGTCTCAGTTGTCTCCTTCTCCTGTGCAGGGTAAACTGTCAACTCATGGAAAACCACAGCTTTGCTATGAAGACCCCTCAACAACTTTGCGGTGAGGCTATGTTTCTTGATTACAAGTGAAAGAATTGAATGGGGGGGGTGAGTTGGAGGCCCTTCTTTTTTACTGCCTTCTTCTCCATCTAAATCAGCAAATGTTCAATTTTAGCATAATGTTAGCCCAAGATTCAAACCTCTCTGAAGAAATGGCTGATACCTTTTAAAGTATCATGCCTGCTCCCCACTTCTCCCATTTGAATCCAACAACTTTCCCAAACTATGTTTGCAACTGAGACCAGAGCTTCCAACATTTTGATTGTATCTATTGGTGCCCCTTTATCACATGTTAGTTTGGTAACTTTGGCACATACAGAAAGGAAATAGCCATAGGTAAAACACCAATTGTTACTCTGCTGTACTGCTGCACATAACTCCCTTTCTAAAGCTTAGACTCAGAGCCCCTGTGGGCCATACCACATCCTTGTGAGGGTCACATCCAGTGCTCAGGGCACATGTTATGCAGATCTGTCCTATGGCATCCTGAGCTCTGTAGTTTGTTAAGGCTGTAGTTTGTTAAGGCATACACTGTCTAAGAATTCTAATAATCCCTTTCTATAAAACATATAATGGACAACTGTGTAAGCCATACATCAAAATACAATAACATCCAAAATCCATAAACAGTGATACCTTTATTAGGTGAACAAAAAGTTTACTGGGATAATAGTGCTATAATTGTGTAGTATAACAGGATTTGTGGTTTCTCAAAATAATATCAACTTTCCTATCCCATGAATATCTTTAAGCACTGGTACAGTCAAGGGCTATAGAATCAAATAGTTTTTTCTTTTGAAAATGCATCCAAAACGTTGCAACAAAAATTGTGTAAACTTTCTACACATTTGAAAATAAGGGAGAAGGTGGAGACTAATGAATAATTTAATAAACTTAGCTGAAAGTGTAGAACTATTAGTAACAGTAACTATTCTATTATTATTCATGCATGCAGTATGGCTAATCAGACACTACAAAGGGTTGTAAGTTTCGAACCCCTAAGCAAAATTTATGAGGTCAACTTTTTGGGAAATATTCCTCTGGGCTGTAATTAGTATTTTGCCGCTTATGCAACCTGGTGTTTTTCTGCTAGGCAATTTGAACATCTGTCTGCATTATCTGAAGGCAGATTTTTATCATGAAAAATGTTCATATTATATTTTAACTGATGCTGAACAGAAGAAAATCAAAACAGACCACTCACTCCAAAAAAGAAGTAGGGGGAAAAGGAATAACAGTTTCTTTTTGTAAAAATAAATAAATCAGTATATTCTGTAGAAGTAAGCAATTGACATAGAGTAAAAGGTCACTGAAAAAGTTCAATTATTGACAGATATGTCCTTTCCAAACTCGGGGGAAGGTGTGTCTATGTGTATTAGGCATGGATAGGTTCAATCAGAATTCTTGTAAATCAGAATGAAATTGGAATTAATCCACTTTTGAAGCAATTTCGAGATGATTTGGGAACCCGGAAATAAATTTGCCATTTCAAAGCAACTGCCACCATCTTTTTTAATTCCAGGAAGTGGATTGGAAAGGAATCAGGCTTAGATTCCCACCCCTCTCGAGGTGGTTTCCCCTCATTGGCTGGAGGCATGCAGCTGATTGGGATGCTCGCCTCCAGCCAATGAGGAGAAACCACCTCGGGAGCGACAGGGTTTCGGCATGGCAGCCATTGCCCTTTAAAAAGGGCCGCTGTCATATAACCCAATTTAATGTGGGTTTTATAGAGCTATGTGGAAGGGGCCTCAGAGGCTGCTAACTTTTTGGCACATTGTCTTGATGTACCATGATAACCTTTCTTGTTGATTATTCTTTGTGCTCCCTATTATAGACTGTATCAATAAATATATAATTTCCTCTCTACACTTGACCTGGATCTCCAGATAAGCTTGTTTTAAAATACTTTGCATATTCGAACCAAATTTGAAGAGCCAGAACTGTAGGGTATATATATTTGGGGGGGAGAGAGAGAAGAAGTTGTTTGAGTTGGAACTAACTTCTCAGTGAGACCTGAAAATGAAATTCTCGAAGTGAACATAGAAGTCCCTCAGGCAAAATGTCAGAGGGATTTTGAAGAAAGTCCAGTAAGTTTTGTTTTTCTCTGTTTTTATTAAGGGCTAACATTTCTCATTGAGCTTCCAATGTTTCTTGCCAATCTTTTTTTTTCCTTTAGTACATTGGTCATCAAAGGTCACAGAAAAATTTCTACATTATATTACACTTGAAAGTAATATTTTCACCATATGGCCAAAATTGGACAAACTAGAAGATACTGCTTATTTTAAAACTGGCCTCAAACACTGTCAGTTTTATCAATGTTTTACTTTTGAGTTTCAATGACCAGTTGTTTCTTAATTTCAGTATATATATACTTAGGAAATTTGTATGTAACCAAAATGTGGCAATCTAGTGTTCAAGTGAAAGCTTCTGGATATTGGCAGCCTTTCTCAATAGATATTTGTGAATTTAACAGTAAGAAAGTCCTCCTAGGTTAAAAACTTAGACTTAAGATACTTTAGTTGAGAAACTACATAAAGGTGATAGGATCCAGCATTTGCTCCACATAGGTCCCATCTACATTGCCGTATAATGCAATTTCATAATGCAATTTGACTGCATTGAACTGGATTATGTGAGTCTACACTGCCATATAATGCAGTTCAATGTAGTTAAACAGCATTCTGAAACTGCATTATATAGCAGTGTAGATGGAGCCCCAGTTTGGTATTATCCTCTATCCTTACAGTTATTAAGCCATAAGAGAGTCTGTTACTACGTATCAATGAGGATGGGTGTGGGGATGAATGAACATTTGAAAATATTTGGAAAATGGTCAGATACATGCTTTCCTTGTGTTGAGAAACCCTGTTGAGAAGATTGATGGAAATCTTTGCAGAGTGGATCTTTTTCTACCCAAAATTCACATCTGGTTGTTTTGCACAGAAAACACAATTTTTGCATAAGAGCCATTTTATGTTCTGAAAATATTTTTTAGCAGAAATATTATATTCTATGTAGACAATGTTGGTTCCTTTCCTAAAGTAAATAAGTACCTAAATACAAAGAAATAGTATTTTCTGTGAAACAGCCATGTACACATTTTGCTAAGCCTAAGTCATGAATTGTATATAGTCCTTGAAAACTGTGTGGGCAGAAAATTGCTAAAATTGCTACATGCTTTCTTCAAGAATAAAATGAGTGAATAATTTTATCTCTATATTGGAGGGGGAGAAAAAAACATTCAGAGGAGGAATTTTCTCGGGTTTATGAGGGAAGCAAATGAGATAGATAAAGCAGACATGCATTTCCCTGCCCCTTGCAGCCCAGACCCACTGCTTCTATTTCCTCTGAATTGCTCTCATCCCATCCCCACAGCCAAGCAGTAGTATTTCCCTGATAGCTGTGGAAGAAAATTTTGAATGGTGGCAATTAGCTACTGAATAATTTCCATTATTTTGTTTTTAAAAACTCTTATGTAGTGCTAGACCTTTCTTATGTGTGCATGTGTCACTGATAGACTTTACCATTTCTTTATTTTTCCTTGGAGCTCATTAAGAATAAACTTACCCAAGTAATTGTTGCGCCTCAGATCCAGAACGTACCCCCCTAGACCACACACACAAGCAACTCTGTAAAATACCTTTATTTAGAATAAGAATAGTCTTTAAGATGAAAGAAGTAAAGCAAAAGTAAGTCCACAGGTAAAACTTGAAAAGTCTTTAAACTGGAGTATATCCCAAGGGAAGCAAATCCAAAACCATGGCAAGCCGCTTTGGCGGCCGAAACAGGAAATGAGAGTCCAAGGCTGTAGCACCCATGGGTTCGTTCGTGCCACTGGGAGGGGGTGAGGCGCCGGGGGTCCCGATGCCATTGGGACCCGCACAGGCCGAAGGGGACTCGGAGGACGAGTTGGAAGGCCCAGAGCAAGATTGGTCAGCAGTGCCTTTGCCCAGTTCACCTGTAGAGAGTTTAGCATGGGATCTCGAGTGGGAGCATTCTCCCGGGGAAGGAGCGGACCAGGTGGAGATGGGAGGCAGCGAAGCAGATAGCGGAGATAGTTATGAATTCCCCAAGCGGCCGAGGTTCCCAGGACCTGGCCGAGGCAGCAGATGGAGGCCAGCGGCTGGGAAAGTTCGGAGGCTGCTTCTCAAGGAGATAGCGATACTGAACTGGAAGAGCGGGGCCGTTCCCCATAACAGACGCAGGGACATAGAGCAGGGCAGGAGGAGCTGGCATCTGTCCCTAGACCGTCACCGTTCGGAAAGTAGAGACTGGAGACGCCGGGCCCTAGATCGTCGAGGGGCCCGGCCGAAGGATTAAGAACGGCCCCGTGGGAACTGATCCTCAGTTCTCCGGCCACGTCTGATCTGAAGGGCGTGAAAGCGGAGTGAACCACAGAGCCTAGTTTGGCTCGCCTTGGACCAAGACCTTGCCTTGCTATTGATTCGCATTGCTGCGGATACCCTGCTGTGTTCCGGAGTCAATCCGGGAACTTGCCAAGTTTATTGCCACGTTTGCTTTTGGAACTATCTTTGGAACTTTGCTTTCTTAATTGGACTACAGCTTTGCTGTTTGCTATACTCTTTGATCTCTTCAAGAGAATTGCCTTTTGGACCTTTTTATATTCAATAAAACTAGTTAGCCTTTGCTAAGGCGAACCGTGGCAATGGTCAAACGAGATCATAACTGGACAGGGCAAGTCGCCCTTGCAGCCAACTTGAACTAGAGATCTGGAATGTGAACTGTCCAAGCCAAACGTAGCTTCAGCTCTGGCGAAATCTTTCCCAGGCCAGTCTCTTAAAGGAATCTATTTTCTATGGGACCACTGAATCCCCCGTCGCAATTTCCAATCTCTTCAGGAGGATCTGATATTAGCTCTTCTATCAAAATCCAACAGCTCGTTAGCGGGACCAGGTGGACTCATATCTTGCTGAGAAAGCTCTTCCTCCCTATTTCCCGGGAGCTCAGCCGGCAAGGGAGTAAAGTTCCTGTGGGAGTCAAGGTTACTGGAGTTCTCGCTGGCTGTCTCGAAACTCACTTCCATAGAATCATCATTAACCCCTTCTTCAGGCCAATACCCATGCAGCCAGTAATTGTCCCAAGACAAATCCGCATCTACAGAACCATACCCATCTGGCCATTCCTCTTCCCCATCCTGGCCCTGATCCTCAGGTACCACTGGTGTCTGTCTCTGACCACTAGGCTGGGGAGATTGAGGCATCACATTACTAGGCTGGAACACCACAGTCATTCAAGATTCAATTAGGTCATCTTCCTACACAAAATATTATAATCATAATTTATACCAGTGGTTCTCAACCTGTGGGTCCCCAGGTGTTTTGGCATACAACATCCAGCAATTCCAGCCAGTTTACCAGCTGTTGGGATTTCTGGGAGTTGAAGGCCAAAACATCTGGGGACCTACAGGTTGAGAACCACTGATTTATAGGATGAAGACTTATAGAAGCATATAAAAAGGGAAATGAACACCAAGATGTTTAACTATGCATGTTACCTTTTTTGGAGACTAAGTAGTCAATGTTCCCATAATAATCTGGGTTTTTTTAACCCTAGTACAATTTTTTCTAGTCTTAGTTGTCATAATAATAGTTTGAGACATTAGAGTTTTCTTATCATGTTGTTTCTTGTTGCTCAGAAATCCAGCAGGCCTCATGTAATGATAGTAAAATACAACAAATCTCCTACTAATTTGGGTGGAAAATATATTACATTCAAAAGATGAGAATTGAGAACCAAAATGAATAGGGACAGTGAAAACAGATAAAAGAAATTACCGTATTTTTCGCACCATAAGGCGCACCGGATGATAAGACGCACCTAGATTTTAGAAGAAGAAAATTGGAAAAAATATTTTGGGGCAAAAAGTGCTTCAAGCGCCGGGCCCACTTTTGGCCCAAAATATTTTTCCCAATTTTCTTCTGGAAGGGTGGACCCTCCTTGGCGCCCTCCGCCATCCCTAAGCCTTTCCCTTGGCCGCCTCCTCCTCGGTCCCGCCTCCTCCTCCTCTTATGGAGCGAAGAGGGGGGGAGGCGATAGAAAGCCTTTCCCTTGGCCGCCTTCTCCTCGGTCCGCCTCCTCCTCCACCTCCTCTGCCTCCGTCACCGCCCGCCGCCCGCCCCCGCCCCCCCGCCGCTTACCGCCGCCTCCGCCGCTTTCTGCCGCCTCCGCCGCTTTCCGCCGCTTTCCACTGCTTTCCGCTGTTTTCCGCCGCTTTCCGCCGTTTTCCGCCGCTTTCCGCCACCTCCGCCGCTTTCCGCCGCTTTCCGCCGCTTTCCGCCGCTTTCCGCCGCCTCCGCCGCTTCGCCGCTTACCGCCGCTTACCGCTGTTTCGCCACTTGCGCAGTAGGTCCTCCGCCCCTGACGCCGCCTGACGCCTGACGCTGGCGCGCTGGACGCAGGCACGCCTGGCGCTCACTGGCGTCTGACGTCAGACGCTGGCGCAGGCGCGCTTGGGACCTACTGCGCATGCACACCGGCGTCAGGCGTCAGGCGGCGTCAGGTGGCGGAGGCGGCATGGAAAGGAAAGGAAAGCGGAAAGTGGCGGCAGCGGAAAGCGGCGGAAAGGCGCGAAAGCGCGGAAAGCGGCGGAAAGCGGAAAGCGGCGGAAAGCGGCGGAAAGCGGCGGAAAGCGGCGGAAAGCGGCGGAAAGCGGCGGAAAGCGGAGGCGGAGGCGGGGGGCGGCGGGGCGGGCGGCGGAGGGCGGTGACAGAGGCAGACGAGGCGGAGGAGGAGGCGGGACCGAGGAGGAGGCGGCCAAGGGAAAGGCTTTCTATCGCCTCCCCCCCTCTTCGCTCCATAAGACGCAGCTGATTTTTCCTCCTACTTTGGGAGGAAAAAAACTGCGTCTTATGGTGCGAAAAATACGGTATAGCAAAATGGAAAATATTTTAATAAATAAATAACTCAAAGAGATTTGCATTTTTGAATTGTGTTTCACCATACAGTATTTCTAGAGGTTTTTTTTGTTGTAGAGGGGGATGAAAGTCTAATGTATTGGTAAAAGTGTTATCAAAAATCCAGGGTACAGTACAAAATGCTGTGAGTTTTATAACCCACTTTGAGACCCTGCATAGTCTGTGACCTCCATCTTGAATGTCCAAGGCTTTGTAAGAGAAAGTACATGTGTGTTCTGGTTAATTTCCAGACAAGATCTCTCTTCATGAAACAAACCGCATGCACATAGATGGTGCTATGTATAACAATGAATAAATAATTTGGCAACATTACTAGAGAGAAATTGCTTCAGATGAACAGCTGCTGACTACCTTCGAGTCATGCTTGAACAAGAAAACGTAGGGACAGACAGCTGTGAACATGGGCCATGTGTTAAAATAAATACATCACTGGTTGCCTAGCATTCTGAAGCCATTTCATAATTAAGTAGCCTTGATGTGACAGGGCATGCTTTGTGGAATCATTAATCCTGAAGTCCAATCTATCATCTTGTACCCTGGAGTGCCTAATGGTTATTATTATAATATCAATCTCCCACTTTTTAATTTCAGAGAAGCCTATATTGGCCTTGTTCCTTTTATAGCATTTTAAAAATAGGACAGGGCAGTGATGGAGATGAAAATTGCCTTTTTGACCACAAATGCCTGCTGCTATTGTACATTTGTCTCCTCCACTGAACTTATATTAATGTTATTAAACTCACTCCAACTTGCAATCATAGCACATGGATTGCATCAAACAAAATGCCCCCCCCCCAATGGATATTTCATGTTTTACCCTTTTTAAAATGTCTACTTCCAATGCTTAACTGGTAAATTTGTAGTGTGATCAGGGAATGATGTTTAGTGGGGAGAAAGCTTTATTGTGTATCGCCATTTCTGAGTTAGGCAGCTGGGAGGGGCATGATCTCACTTTACCTGCCAATGATATTAGGAAACTGTTGCCAATGTCATACATCAATTGAATACTAATAAAAACAACCCTCCAGAACTAAATGCAGGAATTTGAAGAGAAAGAGGACAGAGGCACGTGAGAACAGTTTTGGGGTGAAGGAAAGCCCCACATCCTGCCCTTACGTGTTCTGACAATGAAGTTTTATTTAGATATATTCAAAACAGTATACATATTTTCATGCTGTCATTTCTGGTTTATACCCTTTCACCATCTGAAGGGTCTCTTTTCCCTCAAAATAAGACAATCTTAACTCTGATTAAAGATCTTATCACACAGAGGTTTTTCTCCATTTCTACACACTTCAAAGTTGGAATCCCATGGATCCCATCTAATGACACATGACCCATTTCATGGGTTGCTTTTGGGGTTCTGTCTCCACAGCATGTAGAAATGGAAGGATTTGAAAGAGAGACAGTAATTGACTCCATTCTTCTTCTCCATTTCCTTGGAATGGGAAGTAGTGGATTTGTCCATTTATACCCAGTTATGTGACGTTTCAACATGTGTGTTCATTTGGGTGACCCAGGCCCGGATTACCCATAAGGACACCCTAGGCCATGGCCTAGGGCGGCATTATTGGGGGGGGCAGCAGATCGGGACCCCCTAAAAATGCATTTTTTTAAAAAAAATGCAAAAAATTTTTCAAAAAAATCCAAAAAGTGAGCATGCGCATGCACGGCGATAAACACCATCCACGGCCGCCCCCCCTTTTGCTCTGCTCCCATTGGATCCTCCCTCCTCCTAAAGCGTCACGCCGGCCTCAGAAGCAGCAATTTTGGCCGCTTCTGAGGCCAACCGGCATGACGCTTTAGGAAGGAGGGAGGAGCCAAGGGGAGCCTCCGCTTGGCTCCTCCCTCCCTCCTAAAGCATCACGCTGGCCTCAGAAGCGGTGATTTTGGCCGCTTCTGAGGCCACCTGGCATGTCACTTTAGGAGGGAGGGGGGAGCCAAGGGGAGGCCCCACCCTTGGGGCCACTGCCGCACATGTGCGGCATCAGCTCCAGGAGTGGGGCTTTCCTTCCTCCTCCTCCTCGCGCTAGCGAGGAGGAAGAGACAGGGCTGGGGGCGGGGGGGAGCTGGGGGCGGGGGCAGAGCCTTTGGCCTAGGGTGCCAAAAGGCTATGATCTGGGCCTGGGGTGACCTGCTAATGATCCTTGGTGCTCTTTCATCATCCATTAGTCATTCAAAGATGGTGTAGGTCCCATTGAAAAAAGTGGTTTAAAAAGAGTGCTGATTTCCTTGAGAATAGAGATTTAAAGATGATGGGACAGATCTTATTGAAAAAAGTGTTTTTAAAAGTTTGCTGGTCTCCAGATGCCATTGAAAAAGTGGTTTTAAAAGTGCTGGTCTCCTTAAAAGAGAGGAGGCAACACCTGCCACTGTGATGGGAAATGAAGTGGATATTTGAACTAGAAATGAGAGGAGGTGATCCTGTGTGATGGGGTTGAGTAAATTCTCAGTCTTCTTTAAAATTGGAACACCATGGAATGCCACATGAAAAAGACTATTCCATCTGCTTTCTCTTCGCCCTTTGTAGCATGAGATCCTAAGTAGAGTCCTAGTATCTTGGTCCAGAAGACCAATTCAGAAGGTTATCATGTGAGATTTGAGGCATGTTAGCAGCTTTGTAACTGTGAATGGAAACACTCCTGTTTGCACAATGTCTCCATCTCATTTCAAATAAGTACTCATTGTTAGACTGTCCCTTTCTATGCATGAGGGACTCCCATTAATAGGTGCAGAAAGCCTTCTTTTCTACATTTTCTTGGTAATGATGTGATATGTCAGAAGTACTGCTGCAGTGACTTTGGAAGGATATGCATTGTTATGGGGCATGTTGTGGATGCCACTTTCCTCTGTTCTACCCATGTTGTGTGCTATTCAACTTCTAGTGAGCAGATAGAGATGACCTCTGACTGCATATCCATAACCTCCCGCTTTCTTTCTCTTTCACTTTGTTTTTAAGTTATTATTTAAAAATTTCACATAACTGTACAGTTTTGCAGGGAATTCCTGGTACTCATGTTGATCTCTTAGGTTTTTCAGCTTTTGCAAGCTCCTGGACCGCAAAACAAGGTTTGGCACTGATAAGTACCATATACGTAAAACACAGAGCAGGCTGAAAAGTACACAGGAAAACAAAGTGGTGCAAATATAACAATGAGAAACTAGCAAAGTATATTGTATTATATGAAACAAGCATAAGATCTGGACAGCTAAACATACATATGTGACAGATGGAATATCAAGTCAACTCATATATCCCAGGGTTCGAAAGGTAAAAAACCTCAATGTTTTCTGGAAGAAACGTCCCAGTATAGAGGGGCAGTGGAAAGTAAGCATCCGGTCCTGAAGAAACTAAAGTTGTAAATCCAAAAGTTTCGTGCTAGCAGTGAAGAGGTCGCCAATATAACAACCAAGTCAAAAAAGTATATTTGTAAATCCACTGGCCAATGCCAAAAAGAGAGACATCGGAGTCGCAGGTTTAGCGTCTCCAGAGCTGATGCAAAGGAGTAGAAACGGGCAATGGCATGCTGATGATGTATTAAAGTGGCCAAACCGTTTCACAAGTCACTTTTTCAAGGCGTAATATTAATTATATAGACGTCTTATATCGGGGTAAGTATCCCAACAGACATAACCTTGCTCTCAATGGGTCACCTCACTCCTCACACTTCACCTCATAAATGAGTTGACTTGATATTCCATCTGTCACGTATGTATGTTTAACGGTCCAGACTTATGCTTGTTTAATATAATACAATATACTTTGCTAGCTTCTCATTGTTATATTTGCACCACTTTGTTTTCCACTGATAAGTACCACCCACTTGAAGATGTTTCCTGATGTGACTCTCAAAAACCTACCTTAGAAGCCAGATAGCCCTATCAAAACAAAGATTTCTGAAGTGCAGAAGAGCAAAAAGGTGAATGAAGAAGTGTCCTGCCCTGTCCTGACAGTGAGACATTTTGAAACAGGCAGCTATGATAGTACCCTACAACATGTCCTCTGTTTGCTTGTCACAGTGCTTTTCTCTACCAGAAGACAGCTGGATATTTCTTAACTTACCATCCAGCTCTCCAACTGCTCAGAAATCATTTTATTTGTGGTTTCTAAGGTAAGTATTTGGGAAAGGGGGTGCATATATCCAGGTTATGACATCGTAAATACTGAACAACATGCAAGCAAAGGTCTTTATTTGCTTAAAAGGCCGGATACATTTAGGCCTGTGCTCTTAACGGCTTATTCAGGGGACCACATCAAATAAAAGCTCCAGAAGATTCTAAACCAGAAAATCCTAAAACACTCATTGACAGTATGAAAACATTTCAGCATGCTTTCTGTAATCAAAACATGCCCTTTTCTCTTGAAGGCTAACACTAGTCAACACAGCCATCTGAATTCATGCATGATGGGCTTCATGTGAAGACATTTCCTGGAGGTGAATTAGTCTGGGAGAAATGCATCAGAGACTAAAAAACAATATAATTTCAAGAATGGGGGAATATTCAGCTCCCCCATTTGATTTTTAATTTCTAGATAAGCAGTACAATACGTGAATGACAAAACCCATGTGCACAGAGCGACATTTTAAACACAACAAGCTATTACCTGGTATCACATATTGCTCATTAATTAAAGCTCTACTAATTAATCATGCATAACTATGGTTTATAATTTATTTACATTTTATTTTTTTGTGAGGGAATGAACCTAAAGGACAAAAATGGCCCCAATCCTCCAAATGATCCCTGGCAAAGCAAGTTTTTGAGAAGTAAGAAAAACATGTGTTTTGTGTCACAAATGAAAGTTATGGTTATATTGTGTTGTTAATGGAAAATTGTATGTCTCCATTCACCACAAAAAGAGATTTGTTACAGGGAATGATGTTTATTGAAATGTATATCTTCCAAGTGATGCATGCATATAAACAGACCTGAAAGTAGCAGTCTACCTTTGGGGATACAGAGTAAGTTGCCTTCTAATTTCTTGCTGTCATATACAAACATTTGCTGTGAGAAATTATTGGATTGGCTCTGCACACTCTTTCAAAGTGAACAAGACAGACAGGCAATTAAAAGAAAAATGTGGTTCTTGCTTTGAAGCTGAGTTTAATCCCAAAATATCCAAGAGGCAGCATAGAGAATCGGAATTTGAAATTTCTTTGTGACTTGCTTTAAAAGAAATGCCTGCCTATACCTTACACTTCTGACTATCACTTCCAAACCTTGCTAGTATACTGCCAGTTTTATTGCACCTATGCTTGTCCTTCCCTTACCCTGCCCAGAGCCTTATTTATATTTAATGCTTCGTATAGGTAATAGCAACAAAAAGGGACATCACACTGTTTTGTCCTCAGTAGTAATCTGGCTCTATCATTGTGATATATGGCCTTCAGTTTCCTGTTTTTTCACTGGTGGGGGAGACAGAGGAAAGCATCACTGCCTCAGCATTTCTAGTTGGTGTTATGGTGTGCTGTGCAAATGATCCACAGAATAAGTACTCCCTCAGAGATCACTGAGATGATAGACCACAATTTCTCTGAAGGTGATATTATGGTGTATCATGTTGACTAGTTTCTAGGCTTGGGTTAGAATCCTAAAATCGCAATTCTAAAATCAAATGGGGGATTATTTTTTGATTAGTATATTAAAGACTTACAAATTTTTTTGCAAAAAGTGCTAAAATGTAACTTAAGTACTAACGAAATTCTAAAGTGGTTCTAAAGTAGGAAAAGCAGGGAAACAGTTAAAAATCAAGGGGGGAACATTCCCCTTCACCTCTGCAGTGCAATTAAGTGGAGCTGTAGATGTATAACATAAATATAAGAGGTAGTAGCTACTAGCTCTCAGGACAATTGTGAAAGTGAAGTGCGATTCTCCCCCTATTATTTCCCCTTTTCCTCCTTTCTTCCTTCTCTACCCTCTTCTTTCATTCCTTCCTTTGCTCTTTGGTTCCCCCTCCCTTCTTTTCTCTTCTTCGCCCCTCTTTCCCCCACGCTCGTGGCGCCCTCGCTCACCCCTCGCCTCTCTCTAGCCTCGATCCATGGATCGAGGCTAGAGAGAGGCAGAGAAAATGCTGGGCCCTTTTCCCACTAAAATATAAGCCGGCCCAAGACTGGGTCGGCTTATATTTTAGCTGGAAAGGGGCCCCGCGCGCCTCTCTGCCACTCTCTAGCCTCGATCCATGGATCGAGGCTAGAGAGAGGCAAGGGGGGTGAGCGAGGGCGCCGGCGAGCGTGGGGGAAAGAGGGGCGAAGAAGAGAAAAGAAGGGAGGGGAAAGAAGGAGGGCATCTCAATCGGAGTAATTTCCTCCTATTTCCCAGGCTGTCCCTCAGAAGCGGAAGGATAGCCTGGGAAACAGGAGGAAATTCCTCCGATTGAGGCCCCTTTCCAGCTAAAATATAAGCCGACCCAGGCTTGGGTCGGCTTATATTTTAGCGGGGAAAAAAGGGGCCCAGCGCTTCTCTCTGCCTCTCTCTAGCCTCGATTCATGGATCGAGGCTAGAGAGTGGCAGAGAGGCGCGCGGGGTCCCCTTCCGCTAAAATATAAGCTGACCCATCTTAGCGGGGAAGGGACCCCGCGCGCCTCTCTGCCACTCTCTAGCCTCGATCCATGGATCAAGGCTAGAGAGAGGCAGAGAGGGGCGCGGGGGCCTTTCTCCTCCTCTCTCGCAGGCCTGTCATTGGCGAGAGAGGAGGAGGAGGCCTCGCTCACCCCATCCATGTTTCTTTGCCTCTGATTGGCTAAAGGAAAGGTGGAGTGAAGGGGAGGGTATGTCCACCTGGTATCCATCAGCCAATGACAAAACACGCTTACTAAGGGCAAAGAAACCATACGAATGCTTTACGACCCAGATACAAAAATGGCGCCCAAGTGCCGTAAAAAGAAAGTCTACTTCCTGGTTCGCGACAGCGATACGTAAAACATCAAAAGTCCCATTACATACGAATCTCTAACGAATCCATTTAATTTCCGTTTC
Source organism: Anolis apletophallus (assembly GCA_030556195.1). NCBI lineage: Eukaryota > Metazoa > Chordata > Lepidosauria > Squamata > Anolidae > Anolis > Anolis apletophallus. The sequence continues at coordinate 14,058,383 of JARBWK010000009.1, read as the reverse complement.
ATTTTTCCCCATGCCTACTTGTTTCTCAACAATGTAAGTTGGCTCCATTACACTAGAGATGAAACAAGAGTGGGTTTTTCTGATGCAAATACAGTTCTGGCCCAGCTTACTTGTCCGAACGCATCTACTTCTATGTCTCACCTTGTAATCCAAGATCATCCGGGGAGGTCTTGCTCTCACTCTCGTCAACATCACAAATGTGTCTGGCAGGGACAAGAGACAGGGCCTTCTCGGCTGTGACCCCCCACCTATGGAACACACTTCCAAATGAAATAAGATCGGCTTCTTCGCTCCTGGCTTTCAGGAAGAAATTAAAATCGTGGTTTTGGGACCAGGCTTTTGGACAGCAGACCTAAGTAGCACTTTAGATGGACATTGATTAGAATGGCAACATGGCTAATGAGACCATTTTTACTGCTTTTTATTGTTTTTAATTATTGCTTATGTACTGTTTTAATTATGACTTATGAACAATTGTGGTTGTATTATTGTAATTGTAATGTAGCGGCATCATATTGGTGCCTACTGTAAGCCATCCTGAGTCCGTCCCCCTTGGGGGTAGAGAAGTGACGGGGTAGAAATACCAGAAATAAATAAATGTCAGAAAGTACTAACTGAGAACTGGAATCTGGGCTCTCTCTCCAAATCATCCAAAAATCAGGGAATAGATCAAGAAATAGATAGTAAAGGAAGTTATTAGGTTCCAAACAGTTTCATGCAACTCTGAGGAAGACAGCATTCTACAACAATGCCTCGTTTCATTACCACATTGATAGTGAGTTTAAGAAGAGTCTACATTTGAAATACAGACCCAGTAAGGATTATAGATGTTAGAAAAGGTGCCCAAATGTACCTAGCCAGACCCTCTGCAATGCTACATTACACAGCTGAACCAAGACCACATTGGTCACCCTTTGTGTCACTGCTTCTACTTTCAACTGACCATCAAACACTTTTACAATTTCCTGGCCAATGCGCCTGACATCAGCAGAGGTAATTTCATGACCAGAAAAGAGGATGCCCATCCTGCCAAGCCTGATAGTGCTCCCGACAAAGTCTGTCCAGAGCAATGGCAATCAGGGCACTTGGAAATGGTATCCACATACTTATGCATCCTACCAATCATTGTGTCTATTGAGAACAGGAAACTGGAAAGAGTACTTTATGGAGTAGCTATAACTACATCTCTCAATGTGTCCATCTACATAGGTCACTAAATAAGTATGTTTTATGTACATTTTGGGTGATTTCCAAGATGACCCCTACTTGCAAAAAGACCTACGACTCCCACCAATGACAGATTTGAACCACACTTAACATAGAGACCCACTATAACCAACAGAAGACATTAATGGGGGGGGGGGGGGAGAGGGAATTGATCTTAGGTGCTGGGAGTTATAGTTCACCCACTTACAGAGAGCACTGTGAATCCAACCGATGATGGATCTGAACCACAATTGGCACATACCCAACATGACCAACTTAAAATACTGGTGGGGTTTGGAGGAAATTGTTTTTGTATGTTGGGAGTTGTAATTTTCCCATATCCAGAGAGCACTTTGAAATAAACCAATGATGGATCTGGACGAAACTTGGCACACACATCCATCATGACCAAGTTTACGTACTGCTGCATTGGGGGGAGGGGTTACCATTGATGTTGGAAGATGCAGTTCATCCACATCCTGAGAGCACTGCAAACCCCACCAATGACTAATCTTTACATCCTAGTGTTTTTTAAAAATAGTATTAACCTTGGCAATGGTAGTTCTAATTCCCCAAATCAAGAGTGCACTATTAACCCCACCCATGATGAATCTGGACAAAACATGGCGCATATATCCAACATGACCAACTTTAAGTACTGGCAAGGTTTGAAGAGAATTGAACATGGCCATGATAGGGGTTTTAGTTTATCCACATTCTTATGCATTTTCCAATGGGACCATACATAAAATCCAAAACAAACAATGATATTTTGGCAGGTACTTAAGTTGATTTGAGGGGGAGGAAGAGGGAGAAAGAAAGAATATAGCATAAATGGACAGAAACAAATGGTGATTTGAGTCAGTGAGGAAAATATGTTATATCAATTAGGGGTAATTACAGTTTGACTTAATCATAAGTAATCATATTGTATATATATCTTATACATTGATCATATTTCCATATGTTGAGGGCAGGTTTTGGGACCAACATTATGGAGTTTGATATGATCTATAGATAAGTCATGGGTCATTCCATGAAGAGGAGAAAGCACCAATGGTGCCTCAAGGAGTGAGACATCACCACCATTTCCCAATCTCCGATTGAGATGCCTCCCTTAACCCCTGCGAGTTCTCAATCGGAGTAATTTCCTCCTATTTCCCAGGCTGTCCCTCAGAAGCGGAGGGATAGCCTGGGAAACAGGAGGAAATTCCTCCGATTGAGGCCCTTTCCAGCTAAAATATGTTTACCCAGGCTTGGGTCGGCTTATATTTTAGCGGAAAGGGGCCTCAGCGCCTCCCAGGCTATCCTTCCGCTTCTGAGGGACAGCCTGGGAAATAGGAGGAAATTACTCCGATTGAGAACTCGCAGGGGTTAAGGGAGGCATCTCAATCGGAGTAATTTCTCCTATTTCCCAGGCTGTCCCTCAGAAGCGGAAGGATAGCCTGGGAAACAGGAGGAAATTCCTCCGATTGAGGCCCCTTTCCAGCTAAAATATAAGCCGACCCAGGCTTGGGTCGGTTTATATTTTAGCTGGAAAGGGGCCTCAAGCCTCTCTGCCTTCTCTCTAGCCTCGATTCATGGATCGAGGCTAGAGAGTGGCAGAGAGGCGCGCGGGGTCCCTTTCCCGCTAAAATATAAGCTGACCCATCTTAGCGGGGAAGGGGCCCCCGCGCGCCTCTCTGCCTCTCTCTAGCCCCGATGCATGGATCAAGGCTAGAGAGAGGCAGAGAGGGGCGCGGGTTTTTTCTCCTCCTCTCTCGCAGGCCTGTCATTGGCGAGAGAGGAGGAGGAGGCCTCGCTCACCCCATCCATGTTTCTTTGCCTCTGATTGGCTAAAGGAAAGGTGGAGTGAAGGGAGGGTATGTCCACCTGGTATCCATCAGCCAATGACAAAACACGCTTACTAAGGGCAAAGAAACCATAAGAATGCTTTACGACCCAGAGACAAAAATGGCGCCCGAAGTGCCGTAAAAGAAAGTCTACTTCCTGGTTCGCGACAGCGATACGTAAAACATCAAAAGTCCCATTACATACGAATCTCTAACGAATCCATTTAATTTCCGTTTCATTTTTCCCATGCCTACTTGTTTCTCAACAATGGAAGTTGGCTCCATTACACTAGAGATGAAACAAGAGTGGGTTTTTCTGATGCAAATACAGTTCTGGCCCAGCTTACTTGTCCGAACGCATCTACTTCTATGTCTCACCTTGTAATCCAAGATCATCCGGGGAGGTCTTGCTCTCACTCTCGTCAACATCACAAATGTGTCTGGCAGGGACAAGAGACAGGTCCTTCTCGGCTGTGACCCCCACCTATGGAACACACTCCCAAATGAAATAAGATCGGCTTCTTCGCTCCTGGCTTTCAGGAAGAAATTAAAATCGTGGTTTTGGGACCAGGCTTTTGGACAGCAGACCTAAGTAGCACTTTAGATGGACATTGATTAGAATGGCAACATGGCTAATGAGACCATTTTTACTGCTTTTTATTGTTTTTAATTATTGCTTATGTACTGTTTTAATTATGACTTATGAACAATTGTGGTTGTATTATTGTAATTGTAATGTAGCGGCATCATATTGGTGCCTACTGTAAGCCATCCTGAGTCCCGTCCCCCCCTTGGGGGTAGAGAAGTGACGGGGTAGAAATACCAGAAATAAATAAATGTCAGAAAGTACTAACTGAGAACTGTAATCTGGGCTCTCTCTCCAAATCATCCAAAAATCAGGGAATAGATCAAGAAATAGATAGTAAAGGAAGTTATTAGGTTCCAAACAGTTTCATGCAACTCTGAGGAAGACAGCATTCTACAACAATGCCTCGTTTCATTACCACATTGATAGTGAGTTTAAGAAGAGTCTACATTTGAAATACAGACCCAGTAAGGATTATAGATGTTAGAAAAGGTGCCCAAATGTACCTAGCCAGACCCTCTGCAATGCTACATTACACAGCTGAACCAAGACCACATTGGTCACCCTTTGTGTCACTGCTTCTACTTTCAACTGACCATCAAACACTTTTACAATTTCCTGGCCAATGCGCCTGACATCAGCAGAGGTAATTTCATGACCAGAAAAGAGGATGCCCATCCTGCCAAGCCTGATAGTGCTCCCGACAACGTCTGTCCAGAGCAATGGTAATCAGGGCACTTGGAAATGGTATCCACATACTTATGCATCCTACCAATCATTGTGTCTATTGAGAACAGGAAACTGGAAAGAGTACTTGCGGAGTAGCTATAACTACATCTCTCAATGTGTCCATCTACATAGGTCACTAAATAAGTATGTTTTATGTACATTTTGGGTGATTTCCAAGATGACCCCTACTTGCAAAAAGACCTACGACTCCCACCAATGACAGATTTGAACCACACTTAACATAGAGACCCACTATAACCAACAGAAGACATTAATGGGGGGGAGAGGAATTGATCTTAGGTGCTGGGAGTTATAGTTCACCCACTTACAGAGAGCACTGTGAATCCAACCGATGATGGATCTGAACCACAATTGGCACATACCCAACATGACCAACTTAAAATACTGGTGGGGTTTGGAGGGAATTGTTTTTGTATGTTGGGAGTTGTAATTTTCCCATATCCAGAGAGCACTTTGAAATGAACCAATGATGGATCTGGACGAAACTTGGCACACACATCCATCATGACCAAGTTTACGTACTGCTGCATTGGGGGGAGGGGTTACCATTGATGTTGGAAGATGCAGTTCATCCACATCCTGAGAGCACTGCAAACTCCACCAATGACTAATCTTTACATCCTAGTGTTTTTTAAAAATAGTATTAACCTTGGCAATGGTAGTTCTAATTCCCCAAATCAAGAGTGCACTATTAAGCCCACCCATGATGAATCTGGACAAAACATGGCGCATATATCCAACATGACCAACTTTAAGTACTGGCAAGGTTTGAAGAGAATTGAACATGGCCATGATAGGGGTTTTAGTTTATCCACATTCTTATGCATTTTCCAATGGGACCATACATAAAATCCAAAAACAAACAATGATATTTTGGCAGGTACTTAAGTTGATTTGAGGGGGGGGGGAGGAAGAGGGAGAAAGAAAGAATATAGCATAAATGGACAGAAACAAATGGTGATTTGAGTCAGTGAGGAAAATATGTTATATCAATTAGGGGTAATTACAGTTTGACTTAATCATAAGTAATCATATTGTATATATATCTTATACATTGATCATATTTCCATATGTTGAGGGCAGGTTTTGGGACCAACATTATGGAGTTTGATATGATCTATAGATAAGTCATGGGTCATTCCATGAAGAGGAGAAAGCACCAATGGTGCCTCAAGGAGTGAGACATCACCACCATTTCCCTAACTAAGCATTTAAAAAAAACCCAGAAGTGACACCATGGCAGAAAGCATAGAGAAGATTGCTGCTTTTTTTCTTTTCTTTTCTTTTCTTTTTTCTTTTGGTTTTCCCACGATGAACAAAGCACTTGCCTTTTGCCACTCAAAGAAAGAGATGGTTCCTGTTTTAATAAGGTACACTACTCACATTGACTTTTGGATAAGTCACCCCAGGGTTTTTTTAGTTGATTTTAACAAAAAATTCCAGAGTTATACATGAGTACCTAGGAATGACTTAAAAAGTGATCCCCCACACAGAAGCATTCTAGAAAGCACTTACAGCTATAAGGGGTATAAAGGGAATACAGACATAGCAGCTGTTGTTTTCTTCGTATGACATTTCTATTCATATTTCATAGTTTTGTCTTTAATGTATTCTGATATTGTTTATGTAACATTTCTAAGTTGCCTTAAAGGCTTGTTAGTGAAAAGTCAGGTTAGGAGTAAGTTAAGCAAAAGTAATCTGATTGCATTAAATGGAAGCCATAAAAAAGCATATAAGCATACCGCTGCTGCTGCAGTAAGCTCCTGGAGCCATCTACCTTGTCTTGCTTTAACCACAGATAATATCTGCATTGCCTCTAATATGCTAGTGAGCTTTCTGAAAGGCTGAATCTTGCCATCTTCAGTTCAATAGAAAGGTACAGTAGGCCTTGGAAAGCAAAGAGGAAATTGTAAGTGTTGTTACCAGCTAAGACTGTTTCCCCCCGTTAAAGGTTGAAAAAATGACACTTCTGGTTTTGCTGTACAAATGGTCACTCAGAGTCCCTCAATGAGGGAGAGAGGGTGAATTATAAAACAAAGTAAATAAATAAAATAAACAATAGTCAATATAAAATTATTATCCCCAAATTAATTCATCTACACTTCTTGTAATAGTCTACAAGATAGTAGTTGGCTACCTTATTTATAGTAATCATTGCTTTCTTTTCTTTTCCTATTTTTGCTTTTCTCCCCCCTCCCCGCATCTTTCTTGTTTTTGGAGTATAGGGTAAACAAGACCTGGGGAGATATTTTTTTTAAAGAAAACACTCATGGGATGGCTTCTAATCAAATCTGTTTTAGCCTAACTGTCCTCATAGGTTTGTAGCGAGGATAAATTTACAAAGAAAGAGATTAATGAATACTATCTTGAGCTCATTCAGAAACAAGTCAAAGCATAAATATAACTAATAAGTATTGTATTATTTAATGTTTCTTGTCAAGCCTTCAAAAATTACATATTTTTCCCCACATGATTTTTATTATTTTTAAACACAACTCAAACATGGAAAGAGGGAGAACAATACAGGTGATAGAAAAGCTGGGAAAGTGATAACAATAACAATAAGAAATATAAAAACAATATAAAAAGAGGGGGGAAGTATATACCAAAAAGTCCAAACAACAAAAAAGCTAAAACTGCAAAAATACAAACAAGACTTCCATTTCAAGCTTGCTTTCTTTATATTTCTTTCCTGTATTAAATTACAGTTTCTCCATTTTTCTTTAGTCTCGTAATAATTTTTCATAGTTTTGGAAAAGCTCCCAATTTGTTTCTTTAATCGGACTCCCTGAATATCTCTTTTTTTTTAAAAAAAATAGTTTGTCCATGTCTTTGATTTCCCTTACTTTTTTCTTCCAATCTTCCATTTCGGGAATTTCTTCCAGTTTCCAAAGTCTAGCGAAGACCATTCTTGCTGCCGTTGTCAAGTATATAAACAATTTGTAATAAACAATTTATTACATATGTTTTGATAGTTCTTTGTAGTCCAAGACCTATTCTGTGCAGCAGAATCCCATATAGTTGTTTTGCAAAAAAGCAAAACAAAAAAACCCCCATAATTTCATGAGCACGGAATAATATTTCCGTACAGAAAAAGGATCTATTTTCTGCACAGAATGAACCATGCAAAATATTACCTTTTGTGGGGAAAATTGCTGTTCTGAACAAAACAACTACATGCAATCTTTTCAAAAAAAAGTTTCATTTATAACCTACCCCCCCCCACCCTGAAATTTGCTAAACAAAAACATTTTGAATTTGCCAACAAACCAGAGAAGCAGTTAGCAGATAAATGAAAAAAGACAAGACAATAGAAATATATAACGCTGGTGAAAGGAAAAAGTAAAGAAATCAAATGAGAGGACAAAATTATACAGAGGTTTTATAAGTTTTTCGAATATTTGTACACAAAGAGAAAAATATCCCTACAAGAAATTAAAGACTACCTACAGAGACAAAAAATACCAAAGTTAGCAAAGGATGAACAAGATCAGATAAGAAACTTAAGGGATAATAAGACCCCAGGACCAACCGGATACACAGCACTGTTTTACAAAACATTTGAGGATGAATTAGCCCCTTACCTGTATAAAATAATGAACTCAATTATACAAAGATGATACTACAATCTTGGAAAGAAGCTACAAAATCACTGATTCTGAAAGAAGACAGATATATCACATTAGTTCAAAACTATAGACCAATTTCATTGTTATATATGGATTATAAAATTTATTCAAGTATACTGGCTGACAGACTTTAAATGATATTAAAAACCTGGATTCATGAAGATTAATCAGGATTTCTTCCCTCTTCTTTTGTGACATATTTAATATTTGTCACGGTTTAGTCTACTAACAATAACTCCACCTCCACCACCTTTTTCTCTTTCATGTTTTCTTTTTTCTTCTTTTTTGTTGTATAAATTTGTTGTAAAGATTCTCAGCAGTTCAGTATTTTTCTCATCAGTTTCTTAACAGAAAATGCAAACATTTTCCAAACATTTTTGAATATTTTTCCCATCTCAAAATCTGAGTTCTCTTCAGATATTTCGGTACCAAGGCATGCAAGACAGTGCTTACTAAAAAGGATTTATCAGATGGCCAAGTTTAACCCCTCCCTTCGCTACCACCCCATCCTTAGTACTTTATCACCACAGCATTGTTCAAACCTTGGCTAGTAAAAGATTGGTTTGACTTTCAATGGGCCTAAGAGGAGTTTGAAAAAAAGTTGATTCCTAGAAATTCAGAATATTCTGGCCAGGACTGCACTATGCATTTCCGCATTATTTCTCTATGTCCAAGTGTGCATAGACACTGTATAATGAATGCAGTTTTACATTACTTTAATTGCAATGGTTTGGTATTATGGAATCAAGGGAATTCTAGTTTTACAATGTATTTTTTCTTTCTCTGCCAAAGAGTTTCTTGACAAATTACCATTATCGTGATTCTACACCTCTTAGCTATGGCAGTTAAAGTGATGTCAAACTGAATTAATTCCATGATGTAGATGCATCCCTTCTGTGCATTCCTCTTCATGAACCCTAAAAGCTTGATATCAACACTAAGGATATTTTGAGATAGAGGGGATATTTCATCCGAAATCCTTCAGAATATCTTTTGGCATCATGGAAAAAAGGGCAAAAAGAAAGCCCCAGTCTTATTGGTGTAGAGAGCAGAAATCAGTCAAAACACATTGTTGGATCAAGAATATTGGATATGATTATAATGTTATAAGATATTTTTCAGAAAGTCAGCATAGGACTGTCTGGGTGATACTGTCCATCAATGCAAGGTTATCAAGGAAGAAAACAATTGTGAACAGCAATATTCAATTGAAGATGCCTGTTACTTCCTGTTCTGCTTGGGGTTGACAGAAATGTGCAAAGTCTTAAAGTAATTTGATTAATTAAAATGAGTTCAATACAAAACTTTGTCATTAATTGTTCATAGAACATAGTTGTTTTGTAATTATCTCTAAGAGAGCTGTAATACTGTTAGTAACTTGAACCCAAGGGGTCTAGTGTGCACATGGCATTCTAGAAGTTCATTTGGAGAAAACATGTTTTGCATTCAAAAAGATTATTCTGCTTGGTCCTTCCAGGTTAAAGGATCTCAGATAACAGAGCCAAGAAGAAGTCTGCTGCCTGCAGACAATCAGATTATACAACACAGAGATCAGGAGCGGAGCTAAGGGAGGGAGTTCAAAATAAGGGCATTGCCTCTCCAGATATGAATTCCACTCAACAGTGAAATTTTCCTCCAGTCCCAAATTTATAACAAAACTTCAGCTGAGTATTTATATAGTTCAGGCACTCAGGAAAATAGAAGCATCCAAAATTACCAACTGAATGAAAGTGTTCTTTAATACCTTGTTCTCTGCAATGCTAGAAATTCAGGGGAACTGAAGGGAAATTTCATTGGGGAAGAAAAGTTTTGTTTGGAGGCCCGCCTTCACCAATATCTATATTCCTGACTAGTATAGATGAATTGCATAACACATTCATTCTTTCTTTCTTTACAGAAAGAAACAATTATCTATCCATATAAAGGGTCATCCATATAGAGTCAGCACACACACACCCCAGAGATGAGAAAGCATTTCCTCCTATCTATCTGCCTCTCTGATGGTCTTCCTGTTTCCACTTTTATCTCTGTAGACCACTGCCGGACATCTGCTTTCAACAGAACTAGACCCCTAAGTATTATTCCATTTAGTCAGCTTCACATCCCCCTTCTTGCAAGGTGATAGAACCTCCTTAACTGCGGTGGTCATTTCAGCTCTTGTGGCTGGGGAGCCTACTTATTTAGCTGTTAGAGGATATATCTTCTACCCTCTAAATAAGGATATTCCTTTTAGAATATCCTACCTGCACAGTACAGGTTCATTATTTTAATAATAATAATAATAAACTTTATTTCTAACCCGCATCCATCTCGCCAAAGGGGACTCGGAGTGGCTTACATGGGGCCGTGCCCAAATAACACATCACAAAATATCAACAACATCGAAAAACAATAAACACAATAAAAGCAATAAACACAGTAAAATACATCTGTGAAAACACAACAGCACAGATGAATCTAAAACAGAAGTGACAGGGCAGGCCACATGAACATATACAATGTTTAAAAACTCGGGGGAGATAATTGGAGTAGGGACAAAACACAAAGGGTCACATAGGGGGAAAAGGACTCGCAGAAATGGGGGCATTTGGGGAACCTAATCTCCAAACGCCAGGTGGAAGAACCAGGTTTTCAGTTGTTTCCTGAAGGATTCCAATGAGGGGGCATTCCTAATCTCTCCTGGGAGGGAATTCCAAAGACGGGGGGCCACAGAGGAAAAGGCTTTCTCCCTAGTGCTCACAAGCCGAGTTTGTGAGACTGGCAGGGGCGAAAGAAGCCCCCCCCCCTGAGGAGCAAAGGGCTCGGGCTGGTTCATGGGAGGAGAGCCGATCACAAAGGTAGACGGGTCCCAAACCGTTTAGGGCTTTATAGGTAATCCCTGCACCTTGAATATATAAAAGAAGTATTGGATATATAAGAAGTATTGGATGGAAACTGATTTAGGGAACAGTCATTGCCACAATAGTGTCAGAGCAAGATAAAGAGAATGGAAATATTATTATAGCCATGACTGAAGAAAAAGCCCGAGAGTGTTTGTTACCCCAAATTGTCCCCCAAATGCTGTTGCTCAATGCCTGATTCATAAATGGAAAACACTCATTATCCAGAACCTGATACAGATTGGGAATGGCAACCTGGCTTTCATATCGGAGACCTGGGAAGTGGGGTCTCAGTATTTTATTTGAGATTCCAACTCCCTCATGAGGTGCCCTGTCCCACAGTCTGCTAGGTTTGATTGTATGTTTTCGAAAGTGGATTGCAGGATAGAACAGGGATTCTATAGGTGTAGCACCCATCCTGCTCTCAACATTCTCCCTTGCTAAGCTGACTGCATTGGTCACAGTGGTGGTGTGTATCAAACATGTTGTTCTGGGGGACTTCAACATTCACACTGACATCTCATTTTCAGGTGTTGATCAGGACTTCATCTCTACCATGTTTGTAAAAAAATATTGGTGTATCCTAGATATATGGTGTCATCTTCATTAATATGCAAGTGATGGGAAAATGGTTAAATTTGTGCAAGGAGCCTAGGAAGATCAAAGATTAGCTCAAGGCACAACCATATTCTGATGAGAAAAAAATGGTCCAGATCTAATTCCTGCCATTTACAGAAGACTAAGGGAATACCCTATCTGAAACCCTTATGGCTGTCAACCATTGTACACAGATGCAAAAATAGGCTTGCTACTGTTCTTATTCTATGAATGAGGATGATTTCACTGTATTCTGAAGTGATCCAACATCCATGTGTTCATTTTGCATTCAAAAGGTAGGGTATTTGAAATATGACCATAAGCATGAAATTCATGTTTATGGCTCCTATCATGTATATGTTGACTTCATATATAAGTCATGGGTAGATATGGTGTTCAAAATTATGGATTATGATATGACCCATGGATACATTTATGGTTATTCCCTAGAGAAGAGAAAGCGCCAGCACCATATCAAGGGAACAGCTGCCCCTGGCTGCAATTGGCATTTTTTCTGCACAGGCATTCAAAAAGGCAAGACATACCATAATACAAAGAGTAGTGGGGCCATGCTTTCATATATATAGATATATGACATTTCCATTTTTTTTCACACACATACAATGGGAAAATGTGTAAAAGTTGGCTAAGAAATGAAAAGGGAAGGTAGGGGTTTTGCAGTTATTGGTAGTAAATTATGTCTTTACCAATATCTAATTTCTAGATATCTAGATTTCAATATCTTGGGGGGGGGGGGGGGAAGAGGAAATGTAATGTACATAATTGTGATTATTGCATCTAGTTTTTCATTTCCACTACACTTATTATCATTACTTAAAATATTAAAAGTTCATTATATCCCCCTGTAGCAAAGAGAGGAGTGATATCAATTAGTTTTGGATGTGATGGTTGTGTCTTCTTATATCTTCTTGTATTTTCTCATATTGTTCTTTGGATCCATGTTTTCTTTACATTCTCTCAGGATGGACTAAGTTTTCATCATTTGCCATATTTCTCAAATAAGGGAATGGCTCCTTTTTATATACAGTACTTATACTTATGAGTGGAAAAGTCAATCCAGTATTTTGGTCAATTTTTGGACTATTCTTTTAGAGTTATGTTACTGCGAATATTACTTCATGGTCATGTATATCTCCCCCCTCTTTAGAATGTCTGAACTGGACCTACCGATATGTGTGTGAGTGTGCGCAAGTGAGTGCATATTTATAGAGATGGGTTTTTTTTATCTCCCTAATAAACATTAAATGAGAAGAACTTATTAAGCCTCTAGCAGTACAATTCTGAAAGAGATGTGCAAGAAGCCCATGTGCTAATTCATTAATTCTCATTGTCTTCCTTATGATCTAATAAAGAATGTCAGAAATGTCACTTTTTAAAGAGACTGATCTCCTTTAATGATTCTTTAGTTGCCCACATGGTGTTAGATCAGCAGTACAGAACGTCATGGGGAATGAACAAAAACAAATGGCAAAAAGAGGAATGTTGGAGCAAGGGAAAATCAAAAGTGAAAACGAATTACTCTATAAATGATAGGTGTTGACTTGGTAATACACATCCCTCATGGAAACAAATATGAAAGCAGTATTACTAAGAAACATGCCCAGTGCCACATTACAAAAACACATTGGATAGTGTGGGAGAATGTTAAAAGTTATCCACAAATGACAGCAGCTTTGAGATTGCAATGAAACATATTTGCGTTATTCCAAATTTCGTTTTCAATTATGCACATAGCTCCTTCTATTCTTGCATGTGGTTTTCAGATACAAACTGAAAACTGTACCAGCAGCAATGAAAGAGGACATCCCCATGAAGAGATATGACCTAGGCAAGTTAGCACACGAGTTCAGCTTGGCTCATTACAACTGGAAGCATAAAAACTTGATGAATTACTTTTAGTTGACATTTTAGTTTTAAAATCTGAAAATAGTTACTTCAATTTACCATAATTCTGTATCAAAAGTACACAGCTACCTATATTTACTTTTTAAACAATCTCTCGGCATTACTTCGCGAACGAAGATTCAGGAAGGACTCATCCCACGCTTTTTTACAAGCGCGTTGATGACTAAAAAGGCCAATCTGAGATAGGCAAGTTCGGTTGCAGAAAGCGCAGCAGAAAGTCTCCTTGGGTGATGTTTTTCCAAGTTGCGGTTCTTTCTGCGTTGTCGTTTCTCTTCGAGACCCATTCGGCGTGTCTTCTCGAAAGAGGCCGCAGCATTGTGGATAGTGCTTCTCCATGCCTCCCGATGTGAGGCCAGGGTGGACCATTGTTGGTGATCAATCTGGCCAAGCCTGAGATGTTGTTTCAGGGAGTCCTTATATCTCTTTTTGGGGGCGCCTCTCTTGCGCTGACCCGTGGCGAGTTCACCGTAGAGTAGTATCTTTGGGAGGCGGTGGTCCTCCATCCTAGAGACGTGTCCTGCCCAGCGCAGCTGTGTTCTCAATAGCATGGCCTCAATGCTGGTGATCCCTGCTTGCTCAAGGACAGCAACATTCGTCACATAGTCGGTCCAGTGTATATTTAGGATTGTGCGAAGACAGCGCTGATGAAAGCGCCGAGGAGTCGTAGGTGTTGGCGATAGGTGACCCATGTTTCAGACCCATAGAGGAGAATGGACAGTATGATAGCTCTGTACACACTGATTTTGGTGCTTTGTCTCAGGTGCTTGTTGCTCCAGACTCTTTTGTGAAGCCTTCCGAATGCACTATATGCCTTTGATAATCTGTGATCTATCTCTTTGTCAATCTTGGCGTCTGAAGAGATGATGCTTCCCAGGTAGGTGAACTGCTGAACGGACTTAAGCACAGATGTGCCTATGCTGACGTGAGGATGGTGGTGTTCTTCCTGTGGTGCGGGCTGGTAGAGGACTTCTGTTTTCTTCAGGCTGACTTCCAGCCCAAACAGCTCTGCAGCTGTTGCAAAGCAGGATGTGAGGCGCTGCAGGGCTGCTTCTGAATGGGCGACAAGGGCAGCATCGTCAGCAAAAAGTAGCTCACGGACTAGATAGTTTAGAGTCTTAGTGCGAGCCCTCAGACGGCTTAAGTTGAACAAGCTACCATCAGTACGATAGCGTATATATATGCCGTCTTCTTCTTGTAGGTCTGCCATAGCCCTTTGGAGCATCATGCTGAAGAAGATTGTAAATAGGGTTGGTGCAAGAACACAACCTTGTTTCACTCCATTAGTTATGAGAAAGGGCTCCGAGAGAGCATCGCCATATCTGACTTGACCGTGCTGGCCCTCATGTAACAGGACAATCATTTTGAGGAACTTGGGGGACATCCTAGACGTTCCAGGATCTGCCACAGACCTTTCCTGCTCACAGTGTCGAAGGCTTTGGTGAGGTCGACAAATGTTACATAGAGTCCTTTGTTCTGCTCTCTACATTTCTCTTGCAGTTGTCTAAGGGCAAAAACCATATCTGTGGTGCTCCTATTTGCTCTGAAGCCGCATTGGCTTTCAGGGAGAAGTTCTTCTGCAATAGCCGGAACTAATCTGTTCAGGAGTATCCTTGCAAGGATTTTTCCAGCAATGGAGAGCAGTGTTATACCTCGATAGTTTGAGCAATCGGATTTTGTTCCCTTTTTCTTATACAGGGTGATGATAACTGCATCTCGGAGATCTGATGGCAGTTCACCTTTTTCCCAGCAACTCACAAGGAGCTCGTGGAATTTAGCATGCAGTACATGACCTCCCTGTTTCCAAGCTTCAGGTGGGATTCCATCGATCCCGGCTGCCTTGCCATTTTTCAACTGCTGTATGGCCTCAATGGTCTCTTCCAGAGTGGGAGCTGTGTCCAGTTCATTTTTCATTGGTTGTTGTATCATGTGTTGGATAGCTGAACCTTGGACTACTCGGCTGGCATTAAAGAGACCCTGAAAATGTTCAGCCCATCGGTTCAGGATGGAGGTTTTATCAGTAATTAGTGTTTGACCATCTGTACTGTATAAGGTGGCATAATAGCCGGCGGTGGTAGGGCCTCCCATACCAGACAGGTCACAACCGAAGGGTCTGACAAAGAGTGTCAATGGGCAGGATGGGCTCTCTAGCCTTTTGGCAACCATCCTAAGAGAAGGAAAACTCTGATTTCAAACCGGGCAGATGGTGCTCGTCTAACCCTGTAAGGTCAACCATCTAAGAGAAGGAAACTCGAACCAAACCTACGACCTGAGGACCTCGCTGCCACCGTCCAAGCTTGCTAGGCCCTGGCAGATGAACCTTTGGTTTAAAGGGTGAGGCCAGTTCTGTGCACGCTGCGCTCCACCAGAAAAATCCATTGCACAGGCTCGAAGGACACATCCAACTTCCGAAAAAGCCCTGTAGCGATAGGCGAGGGACGAAACGGTAGGTGTAAAGATGCACTGGAAGCCGCAGACCCAACCCTGCATGCAGGCGGTTCAGGACTTTGGTCGCTCGAGACTGACCCGGGAGATGACAGTCTTGTTCGGCAGCATCCTGAACGACCAAGCAGCCTTTTTAAGGAGAGCACTGCTTGCTCCGTATGGAGAGGGGCCTAGAAAAGGTGGCCTAACGAAAGCTCATCCCCGTCTACCTGGTTGGCTAGCGCGGCCAACGGGCATCTTCCGATGCGGTCGAACAAAGACAAAGAAACAAAGGCCAACACCTGCCTGCAAAGGTGCAAATAGACTGACACTTGCATGCTGGAACATCAGAACCATGCAAGATTCTGCAGATAGTGGACGTCCTGAGCGTCGTTCTGCTCTAATAGCCCATGAACTATCACGGCTTAACATTGACATCGCTGCTCTTAGTGAAGTTCGTCTCCATGAGGAAGGCAGCCTTAAAGAACACGGTGCCGGCTACACTCTCTACTGGTCTGGCAAACCCAAAACTGAGAAACATCTTTCAGGAGTAGGCTTTATGATTAAAAACTCCATCGCCTCTAAACTCGAGACGTTGCCGACAGGTCACTCTGATCGCATTATCTCCTTACGCCTCCCACATGCTGTTCTCTTCAGTATATATGCCCCAACTATGCAAGCTGACCCTGTGGAGAAAGACACAGGGTCAGCTTTGGCGCCCCCTTGCAGTGGGGGAGAGGCTTGCGTACCCTAGTGAAGTTGTGAGCTTAAACAATCAATATTAGAGAAAACACTTCACTGTTGTTTTCTTTTTAATTTTTTTAATGAATTTTTCATACATAAAATAAAAAGGGGGTGGAGTCTTAAAAGAAATGGGGTGAAATCACAAGGATAAAAGGGGGTAAATGGGGGAGGGTAATAATCTGGGGAGGGGTTGGATTCTAGGGATGAGAGGGGAACGGTAGAGAAAGAAAGATTGGGGAAGGGAAGGGGTTGTTTTCCCCTCGTGTCTCTTCATAGTGGGTTTCTCCAATGTGGTACTAATCTTCACTTCTTCATATCTGACCTCCCTTTCTTCTTTCTCCTTGCGGTGGTTCTGTCTAATTTAATATTTGTAATCCATTTTATATCAGTAGTTTCATTTTGTTTTCTTTGATCCAAGTTTTTTTTAAAAAAGTCCATTCAGTCATCTTAATGCATTTGTTCTGCGTCTTAGTAATCAAAAAAGTTAATTTATCTATATTCATGATGTCTAGGATTTTCTCTATCAATTCCTCTTTCTGGGGTCTTAATTTTTGTCTCCAGGTCCTTGCATATATTATTCTTGCCACTGTTGTCATATAAATGAATATATTATTATTATTATTATTCATTGTTGTTTTCTTGAAGTAAGAAATGAAGAATTTTAGCCATTGTCATCCAAATGCAATGAAGTTTTTGAAATTCATGGAGTTTTTGAAATCTATACACAAGTTGGGATTTTTTACATTCCAAATCACAGGTAGAGGTAGGTAGATAGATAGTCTGACACACACATGCAGCAGCAGCATATTAGTATACGCAGGTTCGCAGTCTGGGTGTGATCCTGGATACAGCGCTGGGCCTGGAACCTCAGGTTTCGGCGGTGACCAGGGGAGCATTCGCACAATTAAAACTTGTGCGCCAGCTGCGCCCGTACCTTGGGAAGTCTGACTTGGCCACGGTAGTCCTTGCTCTGGTTAAATCCCGTATAGATTACAGCAACGCTCTCTACGTGGGGCTGCCTTTGAAGACTGCTTGGAAGCTTCAATTGGTCCAACAGACAGCAGCCAGGTTGATAACAGGAGCGGCACTCAGGGAGCGTACAACTCCCCTGTTGTGCCAGCTCCACTGGCTACCAGTTTGCTACCGGGAACAATTCAAAGTGCTGGTTTTGGCCATTAAAGCTCTCAACTGTTCTGGTCCAACTTACCTGTCCGAACGCATCTCTCCCTACTGTACGTACCATCAAGATGCTTAAGATCATCTGGAGAGGCCCTGCTCTCGGTCCCGCCTGCTTTGTAGGCACGCCTGGCAGGGACGAGAGACAGGGCCTTCTCAGTGCTGGCTCCTCGGCTTTGGAACTCCCTTCCTAGTGACATCAGATCGGCCCCCTCCCTCCTGACATTTCTTAAGAAAGTCAAGACTTGGCTTTTCGAGCAAGCATTCACAGACGAACTTTAATCGAGATCAAGGATTACTATGACGATGAAACGGAAACTGATTTTAAGATTGTGGAGCTGAGCTTTGTATTTTGTAGCTTTTAACTGTTAATTTTATATGTTTTTATATGACTGTTTTTATCTTGTGATGTATTGTATATGGGCACTTGCTGCCGCTTGTCCACCGCCTCGAGTCGCCTTTAGGCTGAGGGAGGCGGTATAGAAGCATGGCAAATAAATAAATAAATAAATATAATAATAATAATAAAATAAATCATCTGTGCAAAATTGGCTTTCTCCTCTAGTTTTCTATGTGAAACAAGTATGAATGAATTTTCCACAGACTAGGTTCTGAACTGCAAAAAAAAAATCCATCAGTCAAGGGTCCCTTTCTTTAGGGTTTTCTGACAGTTGAAATACTTTAAATATTTGTTCTTTCACTAAGCTAAATATTATGAGCTACTGACCTGTGGTACGAAAAACACTCTCATGCTATTTTTCTGTATAAAAATCTCTAGCCTGGTTAAAAAATAACCTTGACCTGTTGTAGGCTGACAGTCATAGCTAAAACAGAATTAGCTAGGCAGAGGTGACGGTCCCCTCAAGTGTTTGGGATGCAAGCTTTCAGAAGCTCAAGGCAGCTTGTCCAGTGGCCTGAAATTCTAGGAGCTGAAATTAAAAAAACAAAACCTGAAGGGCCACAAGTGTGACACAACTGAGCTAAACCAAAGAATCGTATCATTTTGCAACTCATAGTTTATTGCATTGTTTACTACACACATGCTACTGCTGAAAATCTGTTTTTCCGGACGTCTTTCCCCACTTTTCCATTTTAGTGTTTCGAAAAAAGGTTCCATCTAGATATAAGAAGTAAACAGCAGCTGGACAGATATGAAAATACTCTGTAAAAACAAGCTTTTTTAAAGAAATTGTGTTAACTGAGATATTGCGGTAATATAAATTAAGCAAAATTATATAGCTTATGAGCGTTTCTGCTGCTGTGTACATATGGACGTAACTGACATAGTTCTGGTGTTCCATAGCATTTACAAGCACTTCCAACACCCACTTCTAAAAACAGTTAAAATGATAAAAGGATGGGCTTCCTGTACATTTATTTATTTATTTACTTCATTTCTATTCCGCCCTTCTCACCCCGCAGGGGACTCAGGAAGGATTACAATGTACACATTACATTTAGACACACAAACACACAAGACAGACGGAAGCAATTTAACATCTGGCCACCAGGGGGAGCTGTCGCATTCCTTTGTTCCTCAGCATGTTTCCTGGATATCTTTTATGGCCTTGTAAATCAGTTAAATTTAGCCTCCCCACTAAGTTGTACCTTAATTTCCTACTTGACAGATGCAACTGTCTTTCGGGTTGCAAAGGTCGACAACAGGCTACACAATAGGTCAAGAGCCCACCTCGTCCCGGGCAGGCCTCGAACTCATGACCTTCTGGTCAGTAGAGATCTTATGCAGCTGACACCCAGCCAGCTGCATCACATTCCCAGTGTACATCCATCCTACCACCCCACTTTATGCTTGCAATGTATGAATTAGTTGGAGTAACTTGGAGTAAACCGAAAGAACTGTATAGATGTGTGAGATATGTCCCCAAACATCCTATTATCTGAAATAGCTGGCATGTTATGGGGCAGGACAACTACATCTTATTATTTCACGGCAACACCACCTACCTGCCTGCCAACCCCAAATCCGACAGTTGTAAGGAGGAAGATAAAGTAAATTGTCTATCATCTGGCATGATTCACTCAGGACAAGAAGAAATGAAAATTACTGGTACATTAAATGTCAAATTTAGTTGAAACCCTGGTGATCACTTCCAAATAACTTGACAGCTATGATCAGCTTAGTCTATAAAAGCCACAGTAATCTTTTATTCCGCTGACCACACTAATCTTGTGCTTAGATCCCCAGGATCTTAATAATGATGTTTAATGAATAGAAAGTGAAAAGAGGACATAATGACACTAATCATACAAAATAGGATAAAATGCAGCAAAAGACAAGTGATATGTGAAATCACAAAGAATGAGAATATTTTGTTTCTCATTTTCTCTCGGTTTAACACAACATAGATTTATATT
This sequence comes from Anolis apletophallus, assembly GCA_030556195.1. Taxonomy (NCBI): domain Eukaryota; kingdom Metazoa; phylum Chordata; class Lepidosauria; order Squamata; family Anolidae; genus Anolis; species Anolis apletophallus. The sequence goes on along the minus strand of JARBWK010000009.1, from coordinate 14,038,261 downwards.
CTGTAGTTCTTGGTATATAGATAAAGGCTGTGTGGATCCTGCATCTTGCCTAGGTGTTTCCTTAGTACTGCATCACTTTGGGTTCCCTTTGAATTTTTTATATTTTGCCGTAAAGAAGAAAGCCTTAACCTAATGTGTTCAAATTCTGATATTTCTCTCTCAGCATTACTTCGCGAATGAGGATTCTTAGGAAGGACTCATCCCATGCATTTTACAAGTGTGTTGATGACTAAAAAGGCCAATCTGAGATTTGGTTGCAGAAAGCACAGCAGAAAGTCTCTTTGGGTGATGTTGTTTCCAAGTTGTTGTTTCCAAGTTGCGTTGTCGTTTCTCTTCGAGACCTGTTCGGCGTGTCTTCTCAAAAGAGGCCGCAGCATTGTGGATAGTGCGTCTCCATGCCTCCCGATGTGAGGCCAGGGTGGACCATTGTTGGTGATCAATCTGGCTGAGCCTGAGATGTTGTTTCAGGGAGTCCTTATATCTCTTTTTGGAGACGGCTCTCTTGCATTGACCCGTGGCAAGTTCACCATAGAGTAGTGTCTTTGGGAGGCGGTGGTCCTCCATCCTAGAGACGTGCCCTGCCCATCACAGCTGTGTTCTCAATAGCATGGCCTCAATGCTGGTGATCCCTGCTTGCTCAAGGACAGCAACATTAGTCACATAGTCGGTCCAGTGTATATTTAGGATATTTAATATAAGGAAGAATGCTTCAACCCAAAGTATTTTGGCAAAATTGTAGTGCCAGGAATGCTTACATATGGGGGAAACACATCACAAGAACAACAATAGCAATAACACTTCTTCTGGTAATACTGGCATTTCTAAAACTAATGGTGTTGTTCATTATGCAGTCATCAGAAAATTTTGTTAAGAATATATTCTCACTGATATCAAAAAGGACAATGAGCAAACATAATATTTTGCATTCTTCATCTCACTCACTGTCTGAGGGCTATTCAAGACCACTCGATAAGAAAAAAAGGCATTGCATTAGTGTTGAGATGTTGTTCTGTGTGTTCAAGTATTTTCAAACTCATAGACTCAACTATATCCCACCCACAGGTCACACAATCTGATAGAGAAGTAAGTAAGTAAGTAAGTAAGTAAGTAAGTAAGTAATAAACCTTTATTTCTATTCCACCCTATCTGCCCATGGGAACTCAGGGCGTTTCACAAAATCTCACAGATCTGTTGGCATTCCGGAAGGTGTGCAAAACTATCCTGTTTCAGCAGGCTTTTGGTGTTTAAGGCTGTTGATCCTTCGGACACTCTGCCCTCCCATGTGCACAGTTCTTGTTGAGTTGTTTTTATCTAGTTAATATTTGTTTTATCATGTTTTATTGTGTTTTTATTCTGTGATTTCACTTTTGTAAGTCACCCTGAGCCACATTGGGAGTGGCGACTGATAAGTGCAAATAATAAATAAATTAAAATAAATAAAATAAAAGGCAAAAAATTCAATGCCATAAAAGTACCACAATAGACTTGACAATTCCAATAAATAAAAACAAACAATTAACAATGTAAAAATAACCCTTTTCTCATGCCATATTTCTCAGAATAACACATATAAGGATCTTCTATATTCTTCAGGACTCATTGTCTTCCACTCTTTATGAAAATGGTTGGATTTCAGACTAGGTAGGCATCCCAGGCTGGTAGGGAAAACATTGAATATAAAAATGGCAACTGGCTAGTCCTGCACAGTTCAGTAGACCTATATGCAGATGGGAAACCACTGGATGAAGAAGCTGGCTTCCAGGCCATGCAGACTTAAATGGCTTTAGAAATAGAATCAGCCTCATATCATCTGGTTCATTTGCAAAATGTATCCTGCCATGATGATGGATCTTCCAGATTGACTTCATGAAAACTCTGTTGATAGACTGAACATCTATGAAAATTGTTGTCAGAAAAACTAAAACGTGTATTTAACCATAATTTCGCTAATGAGAGACTTATTTTATTTTCAAATGTCAATTTTGTTACAGCTGTAATCAGAAGTGAATAAAACCACTGAAAAAGACTAGATATCACCATGCTGTTATTACATTTAACTATGAAAATAATATTGAAGTAGATAGGGAAAGAGTATATTTCTTTTTTAAAAGGTTTCTATTAAAGGAAGGCAGAAGAAGGTCAAATCTATTATAGAAGCCCTGTTACTTAATAAAAATCAAAGATAAAAGGAATTATTAATGTAGTTTTGTTTCATATCATCATCTTATACTAAGAGGTTCTTTGTGACTAGATTACTGACAAAGTTCGTATTGACGAGAAAGAGTAAAGGACTGAAAATCAATAATAAGAATAAGTCAATGAAGAGGGTGGCCAATCATGCATTAAGTATATTGGTACCCCATCTGCAGTTAAAGAAAGAAGGTGCCTATAAAACACATTGGAATTCTCCAGTCCTTTCATAATGCCTCCATGACTTTGTAATTAACCAAACCAAATACACCCACAATTCATGTGCCATAGTCTACATTTGCTACTAATGTTGCCTGTCTAAAATTATAAAATAGGGTGCAATTCAAGCAAACAAACAACCTCAAATGTGGTCTATTATTGAACTTGTGCCGGTAGTTTATCATTCAATCCAGAGTTTCTTTCAAGGGAATACTACTGGATACAGGACCTGCTGTGAAAAAGCTGTTTAAGATTTCAGTTAAGTCAAGAAAAAATGGTGATTGGTTTTAGAAATTTTTGAAGACGGGCCTCATTTTCTTTGTGAATCTATGTGTGCTTCCACACATACTTAAAACCCATGGCGAAATGGATTAAAGTAACCCACTTTGATATGAATTCTAGTCCCCATCCCTCAACCCAAACCCAGTCTTTCTTGGTGGGGGGTGGCTACATGCCACCCTGAATCAAATCAGGATGACATGAAACCACCCAAAGCCCCCACTTTGAGTCCCCAAACTCAAAGCTCACAGGTAAGTTTTACAGAAAAACGTGTTTCTGCACAAAATATTTCTTGTGCTGGAAATTCTTCATTCTGTATAAAAATACTGCTTTTATGTTTTATACTTCATAAATCCGGAACCACAAATGGCCTTTACAAAACTTCAGCAAGAAAATGGCTCAAAGTACCAATTTCTTCATTTGAGCACAAGATTAGTCTATTCCTAAATCGAATGAATAAAGATAAATAAACAGAAAGTGTGAAGACTTTAAGATAAATATACCAATTAGGGCTGTGCATGTTTTAGCTCTTTTACCTAGCTATAACAGCATGGGTGCCACCACCATTTTTTGTCCAGCCACAACAGACCACATGGTTGCTGACGACAGCTACTTTCATCTTCATTTCAGATACACATGGAATGTGGAGAGGCTGCCGTGCACGTGCATGGTGTTTTCCTGCGAGCCCTGCTTGTTGAGACAATCAGAACAGAAGAAAGGTGTGTGTGTGTGTGTGTGTGTGTGTGTGTGTATTATGTACATATAGTGTTCAGTCTTCTGAAAGAGACAGTTTGTACTTTCCATTTCTTTCAGCTACATGTGGAGTGTGGAGATGCAGCCGCACACCTGCACAGATTTCTCTGTGAGGCTGTGAACTCTGTTGCCTCCCTGAGTCAATCAGAAGAAAAAAGTTGTTAATTAGTCTTGTGTATTTGTATACAATTGCTATCCATTTCAGTTTGTTTCATTCATATGGTCCCATTTTCATTTTCAAGCACTGCTTCTGAAAACTGAGGCTTTCCAAATGAGCTGTTTCATTCTTTCATCCCAATGAACAAAAATGTTCAGACCATTGGTGAACATGGGCAGCCTTCCCAGGCTCCCCTCCCCCTCAGTTTTAGTACTAGAGGGGTGCAAATGACCACACACTTTAAAACATTCCCTCTTTCCCTTCCTCTCCATCTGCAGATGAGACCTGAGTTTAAAGGCAAGGCTTAAGATGTCACTGATGGGGACAGTCTCCCCATATATAGCCTGGTGACATCAGTGTTTTCTTGGGCTCGGATTGGTTCAAACACCTCCTCTTCACCTGAGGCATGTGAAAGGCCACATGAGCGAAGCCACGCAGCCCAAAAATCAAACAAAACAATGGTAACCGTGCAACTTTCTCTTTCATTTTACCCCTTCTTCCATACAAAAATGGGATTTATGTTTCATACCATTCAAATGGATGGTACAAAATGAAAACCTGAATGAAACAAATTAGATAAATACTGGACCCATGCCTACTGTTCACATGCTAGATATAGCTCCATGTTCTTTCTCCGTGCCTTTGCTGCTCTTAGGATTTCTTCGCTTGTTTTGAACTCAATTCGAATCTTTCCTTTTGGCAATTTCATTTATTTTTCTTAATTTAATATGTTTCCTTCCTTCTTTTTTACTATACTTTTAGGGAAATGAGGGTGGGTGGGTGGGTGGATGTTTTGTGAAAGGGCATTGGGGTTGTTTGTTTAAATATTGGTTTGGTTTACTGAAAGGAGGGGATAGCCTGACTCTCTTGAATCCCCACAGGGAGAATTAAATTCCTCCCCACGTCTAGTTGAAGGATATGAGGTGAGACAACCCCAGAAAAATGGCTTCTTAAGTCTGATGCCTTAATCCAGGTCTAGAAGATGGATAGTAGAGGAAAGGACCCCAGCAAAAAGTGGTTTCTGTAGTCTGATGTCTTAACCCAGGTCCAGTTGAAGGGTAATAGAAGAAAGGACCCTGGAAAAGGTAGTTTCTTAGGACCGATGCCTTGAAAATGATGGAAAGGACGAGCGCTTGAAGAAGGACATTCAAGTGCCACCTCGGAGTTGGTTGGGGTAGGCACGATTTCCCTGGGTACTGGTTGTGGGGGGTCGGGAGCAGGTCAGGGTTTTGCCCTCCCTTCTGCTCGAGATCCCCATGTACAACTGGTGGGCTACTGTGTGATACAGAATGCTGGACTAGATGGGCTGAGGTCCGATTCAGCATGGCTCTTCTTATGTTCTTATGTTCTTCCATTGCTGCCAATAGGCTGGATTTCCCAGGGTGAAAATGGATCTGTCAGCACCCAGAATGAGAAATGTAATTTTGGCCACCTGAGGCTCCCAAAATATGATCCGGGGGGGGGGGGGGGGTGACAAGGATGACAGGGACACCAAAAATGGCATGAGGTTTTACCGAATTGCACACCTCTAATACCACATCACTTTTTCTTGGTATATAATATCTTTTTTAAAAGAACAAATACAATTGTCAGGTGAAATAAGAGGCAGGCCACATGTACTTTTAATAGTTATGCAGAAGAGGAAATTTTAGCAGGTATTGATTGACATGAGTGCAACACTTTCTGAAATTCCCTCTTCCACACAATCACTGAAGATATAGAATGCCTACCCTTTATTTTACTTGTCAGCCTTAATACTAACAAGACTTGACACATTTTTCAGCCAGGAAAACACTGCATTTTACAATATTTATTTCAATAAATATTTATTTATTTACAGATTCTCTACATATTATTTGGGGTGCTTCTAGAACGGAATTGACAGGCCTGCTTAATCCATGTGAGTTTTCAGATTTGTTGATTTTAAATTGCACCTTTAAGATATTAAACAGATTTTCTATGACACCAGATACCAATGGTATCTCTCCCCATGTACTGTTTCTCCTACCTATTTATTTCATGAAATTATGACCTCTATGAGTCACCAATAGGATTAAGTTTTATCTTAGGTTTATATCATTGAACAAAGTGGTGTAATTTGAAGGGCAACCTAGCAACTTAATTCCACCACAGGTCTCAAAGCAGGCATGCTATTACATTATACATGAAGTTAAGTCCAGTCAATGAGGTAAAATAAAGGTTATGAGGTTAAACCTAAGGTCTGATGTAGAATGGGGGTTATTAGACCTAGTAGCAGATGCCAATTTGTCTCTAGCACAGGGGTGGGCAATTATTTTTCCCAAGGGGCCACATGAGAGCCAAAAAATATTATGGAGGGCCGCACCTAGAAACTGAACTATATTCTACATAATATCAATTGAATTTCTTTAATAATAATAAAAAGACACTAAATTGCTTTTTTGATATATTAATAAGTCTGATAAGAGTATATGTTATGAGCAATGAAAAAGAGAGGTTGTCATAGGAAAAAATTACAAAACAATGGTTACCATAATGTGAACATTTGTATCATTTGTGTCTCTGTTAGTCTTTAACAAGTGCATCAAAGTCAGGTTGAATGTCAGAGGTGGAGATGCGAAGCACGCCTGACAGATGGCCATCCAGCCTCTGTTTAAAAGCTCCCAAAGAAGGAGCCTCCACTACACTCCGGAGCAGAGAGTTCCACTGCTGAACGGCTCTCACAGTCAGGAAGTTCTTCCTAATGTTCAGGTAGAATCTCCTTTCTTGTAGTTTGAACCCATTGTTCTGCATCCTAGTGTCCAGGGCAGCAGAAAAGAAGCCTGCTCCCTCCTCCCTATGACTTCCCTTGACATATTTATCCATGCCCCTCATAATGTCTCCTCTCAGCCTTCTCTTCTTCATGCCCAGCTCTTTAAGCCGCTCCTCATAGGGCTTGTTCTCCAGACTCTTGAGAACAATTTATATGTTATATAAATGTAATGTTCATTTGTGAGATTAACATAACTCAGAAACCACTGGACAAATTGCTGCCACAAGACACCTACTAACACCCAAGAAGTGACCATCACTCAAAAATTGATTGTGTCATTTGGGAGTTGTAGTTGCTGGGACTTATAGTTCACCTGCAATCAAAGAGCATTTTCAACTCCACCAATGATGGAACTAAACCAAACGTGGCACACATGACTCCATGACCAATAGAAAACACTAGAAGGGTTTGGTGGGCATTGACCTTGAGTTTGGGAGTTGTAGTTCACCAACATCCAGAGCACTGAATATGCCCAAATGTGAACACTGGTGGAGTTTGGGGAAAATAGATCTTGACAATTGAAAATTGTAGTTGCTGGAAGAGAAGGAAGGGGAGAGTGAGAGCGAGGCAGAAGAGAAGGGAGGGGGGAGTGCGTGAGGCGGAAGGGACTGGGCCCTGCACTGAGCAGACAAGGCGAAAGTGCCCTCCTCACCTTCCCGGGCCAAGTGCTCGGTGTCTGCTTAGGTCTTCCTCCTTCCTCCGCTCAGCTCTTCCTCCAGCTGAGCGGAAGAAGAGCTCCCTCCTCCCTTCTTTGGCAGCCAGCCGGGCTTACAGGAGCACTTCACACTGCCAGCGCTCTGGCGCTTCCTGGAGCAGCAGCAGGAGCGAAGGCTGGAGGCGGGGGCAAGCCACAGAGGGGTGGAGCCTGCGAAGGAAGGAGGAAGGCTCAGCTCTTCCTCCTTCCTCCACAGGCTCCACCCTCCGCGGCTCACCCCCACCTCCAGCCTTCGCTCCTGCTGCTGCTGAGGCGGGGGTGAGCCCCGGACGGGCGGAGCCTGCGGAGGAAGGCTCAGCTCTTCCTCCTTCCTCCGCAGGCTCTACCCCTCCATGGCCCACCTCCACCTCCAGCCTTTGCTCCTGCTGCTTCTCCAGGCTGGCTGCCGAAGGAGAAGAGAGGAAGGAGCACGCGAGGCGGAAGGGAACTTCTTCCCCTCCATTGGCCTCTCTGCTTTCCCTGCCTGCCTGCCTGCCGGGGCCCTTAGCGGGCCATACAGAAGCGGCCAAAGGGCCGCATCCGGCCCGCGAGGCGCAACTTGTCCACCCTTGCTCTAGCATCTACCTAGTCATTGTAATTTATTTACCTATCCCTGCAACAACATGATAGAAAACTTGCAGTTAATTTTCAATATAGAAACTATGTAATAGTTTTTAAAGAAATGAGCTCAACACTTATTAGATGTTATAGTAGCTAAAAAGGAGGGAAATAAGAACATAAGAACATAAGAAGAGCCATGCTGAATCGGACCTCAGCCCATCTAGTCCAGCATTCTGTATCACACAGTGGCCCACCAGTTGTACACGGGGATCTCGAGCAGAAGGGAGGGCAAAACCGTGACCTGCTCCCGACCCCCCACAACCAGTACCCAGGGAAATCCTGCCTACTTCAACCAACTCCGAGGTGGCACTTGAATGTCCTTTTCAGTAACTACCGATACACTTGGTATCCATGAATCTGTCTAATCCTGCCTTGAAGTTGTTCAGGCTGACAGCTGTCACAACCTCTTCTGGAAGTGAGTTCCATAACCCAATGACCCTCTGGGTGAAGAAATATTTCCCTTTATTAGTCCTAATTTTCCTACCTTGGAGCTTCAGGAGTGCCCTCTAGTCCTAGTGTTTTGTGACAAAGAAAATATTTTTTCTTTATTCACCTTTTCTATCCCATGCATGATTTTATACACTTCGATCAAGTCACCTCTTAAACGCCGTCTTTCAAGGCTGAAAAGACCAAGGCGTTGCAACCTGGTTTCATAAGGGAGCCGCTCCATCCCTTGGATCATTCTTGTTGCCCTTTTCTGTACCTTTTCCAGTTCCGTTATATCCTTCTTAAGGTGCGGAGACCAGAATTGTACACAGTACTCCAAATGTGGCCTTACCATCGATTTGTAGAGAGGTAATACAACATTTGCTGATCTATTTTCGATTCCCTTTCTGATCATGCCTAGCATAGAATTTGCTTTTTTCACTGCTGCTGCGCACTGGGTTGACATCTTCATTGAGCTGTCCACCAAGACCCCAAGATCCCTTTCCTGGTTTGTCTCGGAAAGCTTTGACCCTATCAATTGGTAGGTGTAGTTGGGGTTCTTTGCCCCGATGTGCATGACTTTACACTTGTTTAGGTTAAAATGCATTTGCCACTTTGTTGCCCATTCACTCAATTTCGAGAGATCTTTCTGGAGCTCTTTACAATCAGTTTCATTTTTAACTACCCTGAACAATTTATGCATGACAAAGCAATCGTGAAGGCATACAACTAAAAAATTAAGTACTGAAGTAAGGAATGTGATTTCAGTAGGTGAAGGAAAAATTCACAGCAAAACAAATACATAGTTGCTATGAACATTAGATAGTTTCATATGATAATGAACATATGTTGTTCTATAGTTTGGCTCCTAAATAGTTCTTGTTATGAATCTTTCCTTCATCTGGTAAAATCAAATTCCTGACTTCAGTACTGAATTTTTCAGTTGTGTGCCTTCATGGCTTCTCTATCATGCATTTCCCTCTTTTCTAGCTAGTGGGACCAAACTATAAAGCAGCATATATTCATTTTCATATTTCCATTCATATTGTTGAACTGTACTCCATGTTTAGCTTTCAAAAAGAAGCCCTAAAGTAGCAAACAATGCTTGATCGTATTATTTATCTGGCTTTGGTTTGAGTTTCTGGTGGTTCCTGTGGTTTTATTGCCCTGTAAAGGCTGCTGTTGCTGCACATTTTATATGATATTTTTATGGCTGTGAATTGCTGTATTTGGTTTGTAGCACTTTAAAGCCAGAGTGCCCTTCATGCTTATGCCGAAGTCGGATGTGTTCATTGAACAAAAGAGAGAAGCCAGAAAAGACGTGCCTTTGGTTTCTGCTCATCAAATTACACATGTGGGTGCATTCTCTTATTGCAGTACAAATAATATTGCTTAGGCTGCAATCTTAAGATCCCTGGGAAGGTGATCCAGGGTTTGTGGTACTTTCTTTAAATTGTACTTTCTATGGAAATTTTCTCATACTACATTCTCTGAGCAAAAAAGGTTTGTGTTCAAAGCAGAGCTAACTTTGGATTCCACCCATTTGAGGAGGTTGGAAATGCTATAATTCTAGTAGAGTGTCCCTTAACCCAGTGTTTTTCAACCTTTTTTGTGCCGTGGCACATTTTTTACATTTACAAAATCCTGGGGCACACGACCAACCAAAATGACACAAAATGACACTCTAACACAGTAATACATATAGTTAATATGTTTTTAAATGTATTTATACACTCTGTGTGAAACCTGGGCCTATTTCGATGAACACAACATATATATGACTTCCTCTCACATATTTATACATGGCTATCATGTCTTCTCTCAGCCTTCTCTTCTTCAGGCTAAACATGCCCAGCTCTTCAAGCCGCTCCTCATAGAGCTTGTTCTCCAGACCTTTGTGAAATTTCACCCTGAGTGAAACTTGCTTCCAGTTAACTATGGATGTCATGAAGCTATTATCAACAGTTCTTAGAAAACTGTGAGGGGGCTGCTAGGAGGGGGGGGGAGTGCCAATTTCCCACGGCACACCTGATGATCGCTCACGGCACACTGGTTGGGAAACACTGCCTTAACCATGGGAGTTTCCTTCCAAGACCCCAGCCCTTGAACACAGACAATAATAAAAGTCAATGGATGCTGAAATCCCATTATCTGTAGATACAGATGGTTAAATTTATATGCAAATGAATAAATACTTCAATTTCTTCCCATTGGTTTCCATGGGAAGGTGTGTGTGTTTCCATGGAGGAAATTATTCTAAGAGACTAGTGGAAATGTTCTCTCTTCAATTCTCCTGGCATCAGCACTCTGACATCAATGTTTCGTACCATGGGAAATGGGATTGTCTTAATTGTATACAACATGACATTGTATTATTGGATCTGAGGAGCAAGGAAAATATAAATATGAACCCAGTATTTTCTGTCTAATATGAAGATATTTGTATAATATAACTTGCACGACATCTAGGAGGAATCTGGGAATAATACCACCAATGTTCTTTGTTTTAATTATCCTTTAGGCCCATTTCAAGTTTGTCTAATTATAACCAAGGTTTAATAAAACAATAGGTCACCAAATTATTTTTAAATTAGCCTCAGGGATGTTCAGTAAAATTAGCTGCAATGAACTGTAAATTCCTAAATTGCTCATAACAGCCTGGATACTAAATGACATAAGTTATTTAATGCTTACCAAGTCATTTTGCACTTTCATGTGCTTTATTGTTAGTCTTAAGTAATATCTTTCTTGATTTCAAAACAAGACATTTCCTGCTCACATGACAAAAGATGGGTAGTTCGCTGCAACAACCATCCATTATGTGGGTGGGTGTGGTTTTTTCGGGGGAGGGGGGAGGACGCAAGAGGGCATTTTAAAGCAAGGTAAAATACAAAGTGATGAAAGCACTATTTCACCCTTTACAACCCTATGCAGTTTGGGAGTGTGTGTTGCTGAGGAAATGTTTAATTTATCATTCTGGTCAAATGCTGAAGTCATTTTTCCTCCAGATGCCCTACTATCTGAAGGAATGGGGTGATCAAGATCCACAAGGCTTTCAATACTTACTTACTTACATCAAGGCTGGATTACTGCAACGCCTTATATGTGGGCCTTCCTCAGTCATTAACCCGTAAGATCTAGATTGTGTAGAATGCTGCCGCCAGGCTCCTCACAAAAACACCAATGAGATGTCACATCACACCATCCTTGCAGCGTCTGCACTGGCTGTCAGTCGAACACGGAGTCCTTTATAAGACTCTGACCCTGACATTCAAGGCCCTGCGGGGCCAGGGTCCCTCATACTTAAAAGACCGCTTGACCCTACCCACCCACCCAAGAGCACCACGGCCAGCAAATGAGAACCTCCTCTGTATCCCGGGTCCGAGAGGGGCTCATCTGGAGTCCACGAGACAGAGATCTTTCTCTGTTGCGGCCCCCGTTCTGTGGCACTCTCTACCGCCAGACCAAAGAGCCAGTCCTGACCTGCCCCAATTCTTGGCGGCACTTAAGACATGGCTATTTAGGAAAGCCTATGCATAATATGACAACCAGCGACCCGGAACCTTCCGAGTCCGATATTTTTAGCCATTTTAATATTTTAATGTTTTAATGTTTTAATACTCTAGTACTGCATTGCTAGCTGTGTAAGTCGCCCGGAGCACACTTGTGGAGGGCGACTCATAAATAATAAAGTTCAGTTCAGTTCAGTACTTAGGTGATTCTTCATTGAACGAGTAAGATTGCCTTCCAGGTTCGTTGTACTGGCGGTGGGTATGTAGGTGACTATGGAGCCCTATTCTTGACCTGCATGTTCTCCTGCAGTGAGGGCATCGGTTTCCAGATGGGAGGTGCTTCCAGTTGGGGTGGGATTGGCGTGCCTTCCGCTTGGCACATTTCTCTCTTTTGCCCTCCATTCAATACTTTCAATACTAGGGCAATTTAGTTACAGTTATACAGTCTTATACTTACAAACAACCCTTTGAAGGTAACTATAAGGCTGATGTGGCCCTTGGTGAAAATGAGTTTGATACCCTTGGGATAGAGTTTGTAGAACTCCTTCCCCAAGGAACTTTATCTGGCAAATACTTTGTTTACTTCCAAGCTTATAAAACTGTGGACATGATTTTAATTATCTGTGATTGTTCTGATTTCTAATTGCTTTGCTTTTTATTTATCTTACTCTTCATGGCTGTGGTTGAAGGGTGGTATAAAAACATATAAAAAGAATGCTGATATTCCAGAACTTCTACATTTTTAAGTTGATATAGGAAAGGCTAATATTAAAATGATATTAAAATTTGCAAGTGTTTCTTTAAAATGTTCTGTTCAAAATGAACTGACCTCTAAAATAATTATTCCCCTGTTCCTACACAGATATTTCTCTTTCCATTCAAGTTTCCGGAAACATCTATTTACACTTAATACCCAATCCAAGACCTTTTCTCTTTAGCATTACTGGAACAGCCAAACTAAATCCCATGAAAATGCCATCCTGCAAAAAAAAAAGGGGGGAGGGACAGTAGGGGATGCCCACTTTACTCCTAGACATACCTAGAGAATAGCATTGTGCTATTAAATTCCTGCTGTGCCTTTGCCTCACTTGTGATAGCTTGATCTGCACTGAAATTAACAGTGCCCAATCAAGTAAAAGCACACAGGAGGAATTCACTATTATAATGTTTTATGGATTTTACTGTGTTATATTTTAACTATGTTAATGTAAGCCACCCCCGAGACCCTTCGGGGAGATGGTGGCGGGATACAAAAATAAAGATATTATTATAATGCTAAGTTTGTTTACAAAGAAGTGGACACCTTGCACTGAACCCATAAACCAACTGAATACATAAAATGAATAGATGACTCTATGGCTCGATGATGATGATGATGATGATGATATAACGGCATTATATTTCGCTTATTCTCTACCAAAGGAGACTCAAAATGGCTAACACTAAAAACCACAACAATACTACTGTCAAAATTAGACTGAGCTCTAATTAGCCTAATCTCTAATTAAATCTATATCACAGATCAATAGTGCATTTTGAAACAAGAAAGGCATCAACTAGATGATATTTTGATTACTTTAACTCTGTGACTTCTATGTGAAATAAGCTACAGCATTAGTATAGAATAGGAAACAACAGCAAGACAACAATCAGTTCTTGTCACTGAATAATGAGTAGGACACTCACCACTGATATTATTCAGAATAATTTTACCATATGATCTACTTGAGTGAGTAACTGATCTCCTTCAAACACACTTCATAATTTAAGCTCTCAGTAAAAGATGTTTCAAATACTGATTGGTATCTTTCTGACTGAGGAAAAATATTTCATAAGAGATGTTAGATTTATTTATTGACCACAGAATGTAAAACCTGCCATATTATCATTTTCTTACAGAAATAACATTATGTATCCATCAGTATTACACTTTTAACACTAAACCTTGATTCTATTTATTTTCCCTAACTGAGAGAGATTAAAGCTGTATCATATCTAAGAAGAACAATGTCTACTACCACAAACAATTTCGTCTAGAATCTTCCCCTCAGCTGGATGCAGGAAAATCAATTCAACTTGAATAAGACTCACATAAGAGTGGGTACATGCATTCCTGCATGTCTTTTTACTTTTTTGTATGTGTGGTATATGTAATCCTTGGTTTTCTTTATCTTATTAATGCTAAAATAAGATAAGATGGGGCAATTGTGATCCAAATGAGCCTTTTAGTTAATATTATACATGGGAAACTGAACTAAGCAAGAACAACTTTAAAGTTAAAACAGATCAGATCCATCCTAACATGGATGACATACTTGATACAGTTCATGTAAAGTCCATCAGTCCATATACAGTCCATACACAAATAGTGCAGTTCACTGTGGGGACTTTTCTCCATATTTTAGATTTTCCATGGACACCATTCCTACACAAATGTGATTCTGGGTTTTGATAAAGCGTTTCTGTAACGCGAAATGGAGTGGGATCTTTTTGAAATTATCTTCCGTCAACCCAACTCCGCAAGAAGGATACATTGTGGCGTACTGCATTGGGATAGTCTACATTGTTTGTTCTCCTGTGTTCTCCACCTCCACTGGATATTACTGCACTATTTGTGTATGGACTATATATGGACTGATGGACTTTACATGGACTGCTCTCAAACATTTAAAATTGACCTTTGATACATGAACTATTTGAACTGATTATTTAAACTGGATTTTCGCCTATTGTCGTTTCATATTGTGTCGCCCCCTTGGGCCCCTTGGCACTTGACCTCCCCGGACAACACACAAGACAGCTAAGGTACAACAAGCTTTATTGATTATAAGGTAGCAAGGTAAGTAAAGAGTCTAGGAAGCCTTTAGTATGCAGCCTCCGGATAGCAGCAGTTACTGGATTCAGCAAGGCTTGAGTATCCGCAACAGCAGGATCTCAAGCGGAGGAAGTTCGGGAACAAATGCGGGATGCGATAGATAGTCTCTGAGCCCCCAACCGGCGCAAGAAGGCTGGGCGGCTTTAGGTACTGCAGGCAAAATCAATGTGGAAGGATCACGGCTTCCCCCCAGGGTTCGGCAATGAGCAGGAACAGGGCTTGATGCTGGAACGAGGCAGCTGAGGAAGGCTGGCTGGCAGGATCTTGGTAGCTGGCCGAACGGCCCGGTTCACATTAGCATCATGGCAATAGCGGTCATTGGTACGAGATGCTGGAGTGCAGGATCCCACAGCCTTTATAAGATTCCTCCCATTGGAGCCCAGTGCGTCGAACATCAAAACGGATGATGGATGGGCCTCAGGTTGTTTTGAGAACCTCAGTCTTGAAGAATGCGGCGCCTCGTTAGCGCGCACCACCTGGGCTGGGGAGTTGCGCTTGGTGCTCTGAGTGCTCGCTTCTGCTATCAGCTTGGTGGGCTTAGCCTGGCTTTGACATGCCAATACTATAGCATCTTTCCTGGGAGGCACATGAGAGCAGCAAAGAGGCCCACAGCAGGGCCCAGGAGATAACTCAGCTGTGCTGGAAAGCTTCTGAGAGTCAGGCGGGCAAAAGGCTGACCCCAGTAACAACATTGCCTGAAGCCCTTGGGGTGTGACATATTGTTATATCCACGATGAACGCAGTGAGTCTAATGAAATAACACATGTTGGTTTAAAAATATGATTAGCTTTGACATTTATTCAGATTCTGTTCCTCGTGTTGTGTTGTAGTCTTAGTAGGACAGACACTTGCTTTTTCTTAGTATACAGGTTCTCCTGTTAGTTCAGCACATAATATTATGGCTACTACTGTACAAATTGATGATGTAATGCAAAATTGGTCCTTATTCGATTCTGACAATCCCATACCTGACCCAAGCCAAGTTAATACTACACCATCTATTAAGGAACTTAACAACAAGGAGCTAAGACTCATCAGGGTCCAATTGAACGCAACCATGCTTGCAGACTACATTAGGAGAAACCTCATTCCTAGAGGTCTACGTATCCAATTAGCACCTGGAACCTATTGTGAGGATGAATCCTTTGTCCAGGCCAGGGAAACTATCCTAGATGGTTGCTCAAAAAATCTTATGACCCTCTTAGTAGAAAGAGCGACCAAGGAGATTAATGACTTAAAAACAGATATTGCTAATATAAAATCTAGCATAGGTGGATTTGGACAAAATCAAGAAGGACTGTGACTAACTTTTCAGTGACCTAAAGAAAAGTAACATTAACAAATTTAAAAGGGACCAGAAAGATTATGAGAACAAAAGAATATATAAATGGCAATACAAACTTACTGGAAGTCTCAAAACAAACTGGTTAGGTTTTCTGATGACTCCAGTAAATACAACAGTTCCTATGAGGACCTGGGAGCTCAGTCGGATACTTCCACTGGCTCCCAACATCAAAACAGATATTTCCTCAGAAGTAATACCTCCAACTATAACCCACACCAATGAAATTTTCAGAGGGGCCGGGATCACAAAAGACCAACATAGTTATTAATTTATCCAGCTATCATTTTTCTAACAAAGAACTGCAACTTATTAACAAGGGTCTTTTGTTTACACCCCCCCCCCAAATTGTGGCACAATGGATTAAACCCTTGAGATGCTGAACTGCTGACCTAAAGGTCAGCAATTTGAATCCGCAGGGGGTGAGCTGCTACTGTTAGTCCTAGCTTCTGTCAACCTAGCAGTTCGAAAGCATGCAAATGTGAGTAGACATATAGGTACTGCTTCGGTGGGAAAAGACACTCCAAGTAGTCTTGCTGGCCACATGACCAGGAGGTAACAATGCATGCTCCTTGGCTTGAAAATGGAGAAAAACATGCCCCCCAGAGCTGAGCACTGATTCCAGAAGCCAGAAATGAAAAAAGAGAAGCCTTTGCCTTGTCTGTGTTTGTGTGTCTCATTGTAAATGACTGTAAGGTATTGAATGTTTGCCTATGTCTGCTGTAAATGCTGAAATCCACTCTGACTCCCCTAAGGGAGAAGGGCAGAATACAAATAAAGTATACTATTATTATTATTACCATCACCGTCAGGGGGAAGTTCACTACAACCAGCTAGAACCTAACTTGAAACTGTCACCTAGAGGATCTTTTCATCAGTGGCCCCATATTGTGGAATGACCTGCTAGAAGGGTTCCGACAGCTGAATGAACTATCAGAATTCAAGAAAAAATTCAAGACCTTTCTCTTCTGAAGGACCTACAGAGTCAATTTTAAACTTTGAATGTTTAATGTTACATTTAATTAGTACTGATTGCAATCTTCGTTCTTTGTGTTTTAATATATGCATTTTAGTTGTGTTATGTTTTATTTGTGTGTTTCAACCATGTTTTATCCCACCTTGATTCATGGGGAGAGGTGGGAAACAAATAAAATGTTGTTATTATTTAAAAGATCAGTGGAGAGCTGGCTAAGTGGGCAAAGAAAGTAGCCAGTGCCTCCTTACCACAAGTTGCTAAATATCTACATTAAACTGTTGGGAGAGGATCTGTTGTCACCAATATGCTGATGACACCATCCTCTATTTCTTCTTCCCACCCAATTCCAAGGAAGTATATGTTTTTGTTCTTAGTCAGCACCTGCCATTAGTAATTAATTGGATGAAGACAAACCAATTGAAAAGTAGTCCAGAAAAGGCAGGGGTGCAACTGGTCAATCAAGGCTATCAATAGCCTTGATTGATCAGGAGCACCCCTGTATCTCCCTATAAGAGCCCACAGAATCTGAGAATCTGAATCTCCCTATAAGGGCCCACAGAATCTGAGATTTGCAGACGAGATCCTTTTTTCAGTACCACCACTCTCACAGGTGCTGGGAGAGGACCTTCTCAGTGGCTGCCCCTAGATCAGGCTTGCAAAAGCTATGGTCATCCAGGTGTTTGGGACTCCAACTCCCAAAAACCTTAGCCAGCTTGTCCAATGGTTAGGACAGTGTTTCTCAACCAGTGTGCCGTGGCACACTAGTGTGCCGTGAGCGATCATCAGGTGTGCCGCGAGAAAAGCTCTCTGCCCCCCATCGTTCCCCCTCCTCCTGCCGAACTCCTGCTGCTTGGGGGAGGAGGAGGAAGGGCCGGGCGGTGGCGAAAAAAAAGAAGAAGGTGCCGGGGCGCCACCTCCTTCGGCTGTTTCCCTAGCCAGCCTCCAATCCACCATGACTCCCACCATGACTCTCGCCCCTCGCTCGCTGAAGCCGCGCGGAGGAGGAGCCCCATCCACTGAAGCCCGTCCACCACTCCTGCTCCTCCTCTGTGGGAGAGCTGAAGCTGGGGGAGGGGGCAGGGCAGGGCACCCTCCCCAACCCCCCGGCTTCAGCGCTCACACAGCTTCGCCAGCCTTGAGGGGGCAGTGCCAAGCCAGCAGTGGCAGAGCCAGCACAATGCTGGCTTGGCACTGCCCCCTCAAGGCTGGCGAAGCTGTGGGAGAACTGAAGCCGGGGGGAGGGGGCGGGGCATGGCGTGGCCTGCTTCCTCCCCCTCCGCCAGCTTCGGCACTCCCAGCAGCTGCTCCCAGCAGGCCACCACCCCCCAGCCGTTCTTTACTGTGTTAGAGTGTCATTTTGTGTCATTTTGGTTGGTGGTGTGCCCCCGGATTTATTTAATGTTAAAAGTGTGCCGCAGCTCAAAAAAGGTTGGGAAACACTGGGTTAGAAAATCCCTTTTGGCCCACAGACTTTGGAACAACTTCCTTAGAAAGGCTAAAATTACCTCTTCGTTGCTGTCTTTTCATCACCAGGACACTTTTTATTCAGATTACCTTTTAGTATTGAAGGCTTTAAACAAAGGGTCTGTAAGAGCTTCAACATTTTAAATTCTATTCTTCAACTTTTTGTTAAGAGTGAGTCTTTTTAATATGGTAAGATAATTAATCATTTAATTCATATTACTGTTGACTTTTAATGTTTGAATTGTAATCTTTTAAATGTATAAGCTGTCTTAAGTCTTAGGTTTGCCCAAAAAAAACCATGACAGAATATGATTCTCTTTAAAGACCCTGCATGAAGGATGACCTGGTTCTATATTTTTCATTTCTCCATCAAATTATTACAGCATAAAATGAAATGTCTTACCTTCAAGAAGAACTTAGGATTATATCCCCACAGCCCTCCCATTTCTAAACATGTCAAAAACATTAAGGAAACAAAGTAGAAATTGTCTTCTGGTCTTATCATTCAAGTGGAAATGGGAAAAAGTGGGGGAAACACGTGTAATGAGTTCTGTCAAATTTTGCCTATGTTGAATTGCTTCAATGATATGGAGTATTGGGTTTTCCTATTGGCAGTCTCCTACCAAACATTGACATTTTTTCTCTCCAAATCCTGCTTCATAAGCCAGGCATAGTATTTTTTTAATGAATTTAATCATTACAAATACTCAAATTTCAAGATAGAAACACTTTGTTTTTTCTGTCATTTCTCATTTATAGTTATCTCGGCTTTAGAAATTGTATTACTGCTAGCTTTTAAAGTTTGTTTTGGATGTCTGTGATTGACAGTAATGAGATTGGGAGGAACTTAAAAGAGCTCAGAGAAGGAGAGTCTGCCTTAAACATGCAATTTCCTGTCTCCTCAAGAGTAAAGAGATTGGAGGAAAAAGTCAAGTGTCCCAAAAGTCTTGTGGGGTTTTCAAGAGTAACATGATTGGAAGAAATAGTCAAGTATCCCAAAAGGTTTTCCCTAAGGTTTTTTTTAAAAAAAAGAAAATGTAGTGGTCAGAACTGCACTTGCTCATGTGATAAATCTGAAAATGGATGCTTTTTGGTAAAAAGACAAGAAAGAACAATGTGTGAAGGAATCTGAGAAAGGATACCATTTGCTTTATAACTCAATGATAGTATGCCATTTTCTCCCTCTCTTGGGATGACATCCTTAGTCCATTTTTGTACTTTTCAGCAAATTAAAAAATGTGTTTCTGATTAGCTATGAATAAGCTGTAGGCCAAAGGAGGGTCACTTTGCCTTTCAGGAGATATGAAGGACTGTACTCCATCATACCTCCCTTGAGTTTTTAAAATTTCTTTTCCCCCTAAATATTCCTAACTTATTATGGAAAGGCATGAGGAACAATCGGGCCATTTGCATTCTGTAAGCTATTCAGGCCAAGAATAAGGTGGAAACTAACCTATTCCATATAACCCCCCAAGATCACTACAGTCAGAAGACCAGAACCTTTTAGATACTCCCAGCTTGAAGTCCTACCGCCTGACGGCAACTCGATGAAGGACTTTTTCCATCATTGCCCCATCTTTATGGAATGCTTTACCTCCCGAGACCCGGGCTTTGCGAAATTTGGAAACTTTCCGCAGAGCCGGTAAGACATATTTGTTCAGGCAAGCTTTTGAGTCAAATTGAAATTTTAATCTGCATTGTTTTATTATGTACTGTTTTATGCCAATTTTTTCTGTAAACTGCCTTGAGCCTCTGGAAGTGGCGGTGCAGAAATCGAATAAAATAAATAAATAAATAAATAAACCTGGAAATTTACTTCTAGGTCTTTTTAATTGAAACAATTCATAGTATTTGGAAGAATTATTTGGAGCATCAAAATATGATGAAACCATCTATATCTCTAAATTCATTGAAAGCCGTGTGTGTGTGTGTGTGTGTGTGTATTGGTGTTCCTGAAGTCCTAGGGATCCCATTCCGTTTATAGACTTCATTTCTACCATGTTGAATTATAGCCATCTCTGGTCTCCCTTCTGTTGTTGTGTGTCTTCAAGTCATTTTATTTTATTCTTTTGTAACCCTAAGGTGTTCCTTAGATCCAACCAGTCCATACTTCAGGAAATAAAGCCCAACTGCTCATTGGAGGGAAGGATATTAGAGGCAAAGATTAAGTACTTTGGCCACATCATGAGAAGACAGGAAAGCTTAGAGAAGACAATTATGCTGGGGAAAATGGAAGGGAAAAGGAAGAGGGGGTGACCAAGGGCAAGCTGGATGGATGGTATCCTTGAAGTGACTGGCTTGACTCTGAAGGATCTGGGTGTGGTTGTGGCTGACAGGGAGCTCTGGCATGGGCTGGTCCATGAGGTCACAAAAAGTCGGAAGCGTTTGAACGAATGAACAACAAAGGTATTTCTATCACATGATTTTCTTGTCGGATTTTGCTCAGAGGTTTACCCTTCACTTCATCTGAATCTGAAATAACATGACTTGCCCAAGGTCACCTAAATATTCTGGACCAAGAGGGAATCAAATATTGGTCTCCTAGGCCTCTTCTGCACTCCTGTATAATCCATACTATCAGATCAAATATTCCACATTATCTGATTTGAGCTGGATTATGAGTTTACACTGCTATGTGTTCTAGTTCAAAGCAGATTATCTGGATTTTATATGGCATTGTAGAAGAGGCCTCAGAATTTGGACACATTCATTTCCTCTGGAGTATGCAGATGGCCTTGTCCTCACAAACTAGTTGCTAACATTTAAAGCAAGATGAGATCCAGCCACAAATGTCTATGATTCCATCACCAGCCCTCTCCTAGTACATTCAAACTGCAATACCACACTTACTTCTTTTGTACCTCTCTACCTTTTCTCTCCATTCCTGCCATTATTTTCCTCATAGACAAAATGCATTATGTCAATCTTCAGGCACAGATTCATTTCTTCTTGTTTGTTTGGATTACAGTTGTCACTGTTCCTCCTTGTTCTGTGCATAATTCAGTTCTCTGTTGGCTGTTATGATTCTTCTCCGTCCTGTCCCGTCCCCCCCCCCCCACACACACACACACACACTGCTTTTATAATAAATACTGAGAGACTGAACCCTTTCTCCTAATTTTATGATTGCATTGGCACTATGATAATTAAATCTGACCACAAGGTGCATGTTTGGTCTTCAAATAGCTGATCCATTGTCAACTATTACTATTGTCAACACTTCCTTCAGTTTTGCCCAGAGCTATACTATGTTTTGCTTGCCTGACTTTATATCTGAAAAACTTCTTTGTGAATCTCTTTAGATAACTGGATCCAACTGCCTTTCTCCTGCAAAATAAAATATACAATAAAATAACTCTACAGAGTACTATGAAATGGTAATATATACCATTTTTGTCTTTTATTTCTGGAGGCTGCTTTCCCCTCCTTTCCACTAAATTGCTTGATTTGCCACACTATGTTAGACAATGTCTGGTTTTCCATGAGAAAAGCATCTGCTAAATCCCTTCCCTGTTATATAGACCTCAGTTGATCCTTAGCTCAGCAGATGAAATCTGCAACACTAAAATGCTTTGCTTCCTAAGGGAAGACAAATCTGCTTTGAGAATAGGGACAGACCTGCCAGCACGAAACAGACCTTCTAGAAACTGCACGGTTTGAGTTTGTGGCTGGATTTATAAAAATGTTTGCTTTATATTTAAGATTATTGAATTCAAAAATACTGGAGAAAAATGTCATCTTATTTCAAATTAGAGATGTAAAAATCTGTCAAGTAGGATATACACAGACATTCTGGGGTGAACTGCTCTGGAGTTGCCCTGATGCAATTCTGCAGTTTTACAGGAGCACTTTTAGGCATTTAGAAAGCAAGCCAGGCAAAGTGCATATTTGGACTGGCGCTGCCACTGTATCACTGACCAAAATAGGTGAACAATGAATCAAGCTGGATCCAGTTGTCCACACTTCCAAAACATCAGGCTCCTTTTGAAACTTCCTGGAAACTCTGGTGTAAATCCCATTTTCCTTGCACCGGATTAACAGCTGGATGCAGTGCTTTTTTAATGAATCCAGCCATATACTACGTGGACTTCCTGCAACTGTTGAAAAGTGAACCCACTTTATTTTGCCTGTGGAATCGTGGCCTGTGTCTGAATTTTTGATGAGTTCCTCTGAATGTCACTTGCACACACCAGCCCCTTTAATTTTTGGTTGCAAGACATTGGCTGACATTCTAAATCAGTTTCTTATTTACATAACTATCTTATCTCAATGTGTCGAGTATCTAGCTCGAACCTCTGACAGATCCGCCCTCCCGCGTGGTGTGCCTCAGGGAGCAATTCTCTCTCCCCTCCTCTTCAATGTCTACGTGAGACCTCTTGCCAGCCTCGTGCGGAGCTTTGGTCTGGAGTGCCACCAATATGCGGATGATACCCAGCTGCTTTTACGGCTGGAGCCTGGAGTCACCTCAATATCAGACAATTTCACCTTACGTCTTGAGGCTGTATCGAGATGGCTGCGTGCCAGTAGGTTGAAGGTGAATCCTAACAAGACTGAGTTTTTGTGGCCTGGCTGCCTGCCTGGAGTGGCGCCCTCCCTGCCCAGTTTCGATGGTGCCCTCCTTCATCCATCTTCCACTGTTAAGAGTTTGGGTGTCGTCCTGGATTCACAGTTGACTATGGAGGCCAAGATTGCTAATGTTAGTAAGCAGGCCTTTTTCCATCTCCGGCAGGTGAGACAGCTGGCACCTTACCTTTCAGAGGAAGCCTTGGCTACAATCATCCATGCGACGGTTACATTTAGACTGGATTATTGTAATGCCTTGTATGTTGGCCTTCCCATGTCGACTACTCAGAGGATCCGCATTATTCAGAATGCGGCTGTCAGGCTACTTGCAAAAATACCTTTGAGATGCCACGAGAGCAGCGGGGGATGAGGAAGAGGTGGCGATGGCTGCGCAGAAGCGGCAGTCGTGCTGCATTTGCGTCACTCTTCCCTGCATGCTGGGATACTGAGGCACGGGCTGCTCTGTAGAGCCAGATGCAATCATGAAAAAAGCCACATCTGGCTCCAGAGCCATAGGTTCCCTACCCCTGCCCTAGGGCTTCCTGGAGTACAGTTTGAGAACCCCTGCCCTACACTATTGTAGATATAGGGATCATTAATAAAACCAGTCACAAATGCATACCTATGTTATCCTTTTGTAAACGTGATCATGAAATCTTCCCATTGTGTTTTCTTTGTGCTAATATATACATCTCTATGCATTTTTCTAAGACACACATTGGTTTGTACCATTTACCTTAATTATGCAACTTTGCCCCATTTACTAGAGTATATTTCTTAAGGAAGAGGAAGAAATATCTCTAATTGAATTATTCTTAATGAGATAAGCTGTCTTGAAATGTCTAGAAAGCTGTTGAAAGATCATTAAAACTTCTTCCTCCAAGATTTATTGCTTCTACTATGCAAACAAGGTAAATATTTTCTTTTTTTTCCTTTGATGGTTTTTGCAGTTGTCTCTATGCAAAGACTCTATCCTTCTGTGAACCAAATAAAATACAGACAGCAAAAATAGGGCCCATCCACACAGCTATTTAACCCAAAATATCAAGGTGGAACGCCAACAGTATCTGCTTTGAACTGGGTTATCTGAGTCCACACTGCCATATCCCAGTTCAAAGCAGATATTGTGGGATTTTATTTAGCTGTGTGGAATGGAGCCATAGAATGACTGGCTGCTGGGTCAAGAAGATGGAAACAACTCATCTGATGCTTCTGTTTTTGAAAGGATTATAAAGGGAAGAGCAATCAACCTTGTTCAGTGTGGGCAATTTTCACAAAACTATTATTGTAAATGTTTCAAAAAGCATTGAAACTAACATCCCATTACTTTTAGGTGTGTGGGTGTGTGGCAGCAGGGGATATAAAGAACGGAAGAAAGAAAAAAGAAAAGATTAACAATCCTGAATTCTCTGTTTGTACAGTATTTACAGTTATGCACATTTTAATTGCTTAAATTTGAAAATAAGCATACTATTTTGAGTGTACTCTGGGCGCTTCCAGACAGGGCCCCAATCAGTGCCAAAATGGGTTTAAACAACCAGCTTTGGCATGGATTTGCCTCCACAAATCCTCCCCTAAAATCTGGGCTTTCTCTGGTGACAGTCTAGATGCTCTCCTGTACCTACTGGGAAGATGCCCAGACACCTAGAAGGCTCCCCAAACTAGCTTTAAATGTTAAAAAAACATACTGGGCTGCCATTAAGCTATTCCAGCAGGCCTCCTGGCATGTAGAAATGACACACCAGGAGACAAGGGGAGAGCAATTTTCCTCTTCTGCCCTCTGCCTTCTGGTTTGTCATTTCTATGCATCAGAACACCTACTGGAAGAAGCTAACGGCAGCCTGGTAAGTTTAATTTTTAAAGCTAGTTTGGGGGGGGGGGTTGGGGAAGGAGGTGGATGGCCTCTCAGTTTTCTGGGCTCATGTAACCATAGAATCAAGAATGTGATGACTGAACCCCAAGAGTAAACAGGAGTCAGTCCCCACAGGCCCAATACCCCATCAGACCTGGGCCTTTATTTATTTATTTACATCATTTATATTCCACCCTTCTCACCCCGCAGGGGACTCAGGGTGGATCACAATGCATATATACAGGCAAACATTCAATGCCATTTGACATACTGTACAACATATAAGACAGACACAGAGGCAATTTAACATTCCAGCCTTTCTGGCCACCAGGAGGAACTGTCACATTTCTTCACTCCTTTTGTGTATATTTCCTAAAAATTTTATGGCCTCGTATTTAGCAACCCAGCCTCCGTTCCAGCCGGGGGGCCAGGGGCTCCGCAGGGGCCCGCTCCGGGGGTGCCAATTGCTTTAGACCCGTTTGCTGGAGATTCAGGTGATGAGGATGATGGGGCTTGGGGTCCCGCATCTCCTACAGATAGTTTGCAGTGGGATGATGCTTGGCCTGAGGCCTATTCGGACGGGGAAGGTCAGGATGACACAGATTCTGACAGTTATGAAATGTCAGGTGGTTTCGGGTCGCAAGAAAGAATCTGGGAACATGTGGAGGATGAATAGATGGAAACCGGAGGGGAGGAAAGTTCTCAGAGAGATAGCGACCCAGCTGCAGACTGGCCTGGGGAATGTTTTGATTGTAGACAAAGCATTGAGGGCCTTCGCAGGGAATGGAAACGAAACTTAGAGAAGTGTTGGGTTCCCAAAGGGGGAGATTAAGTATACGTTCCTGGGAACTGCTCTTCAGTTGATCGGACACTTCTGATCTGAAGGGAGTGTAGCGATTGTGTTCCTGAAGCCATGGTTTGGCTGCCTTGCTAAGTACCTTGCCACGGACCTTGTATTTCCACGGACCTTGTTTTGCCTTGCCTTGCTACCACGGATTACTTTGCTTTTGGGATTCATGCCTTTTGCCTTTTGAACTTCATGTGTTTTCACTTTGGACTTTTTGACACTTCATTGGACAATTTACCTTTTCACCTGTTCTTTATTATTCAATAAATAGTTAATTGATCATTGTCTCTGTGTGTGTGTTTAAGGGGCCAGGCCAGGACCCAGCATCGTGACATCGTAAATCAATTAAATTAAGCCTCCCCACTCAAGTGGTACCTAAAATTCCTACTTGACAGATGCAACTGTATTTTGGGTTGCAAAGGTCGACAACGAGCTACATAATTGGTCGAGTGCTCACCCCGACTTTCAGGAAGGCCCAGGTCTAATAGGGTATCTAATTAATTTGGGACAAAACAAGGTTTACCTGCTTTATTCCACATTAATTATCTTTTACTGGAGGCATTGTTTGGACCCTGTCTGGAAGAGTGCTTTGTTTCTCAGAAATGAATCACAAATGTCATTAGTCTGAATAGTCAAAACAAAACGTATATTTCTGATAGCAAATCTAAGAATATATGCCAATATTACTTTTGTGGAAACTTTATGGTCCACTGAAATTTCTTTTCCATCTAGGTCACCTTATGACAACACTTTTCGATAGAGACCATTGATAAACAGCACTTTTAGATAAAAAGACTCTTACACGGGCATTGAAATCTACCACTTTATCACATCGGCTTTCAGACTCATCTTAGACTGTTGAGAATACAGTTCCTGGATGGAGCCCGCCAAATCCCTTCACACAACACACAGCTATTTCCAGCAGGGTTCTGTCCAGGAACTGTGCTCTCAGCATCCTATACAAAAGGGAAAGGAACATCCTATACAAGAGGGAAAAGGAAGGAGAGAAAGAGAAGGAAAGGGTGAAGGGGGGAAAAGGAAGGAAGAGGAAGGAAGGAAGGACGAAGGAGGGAGGGAAGGGGGAGGGTGCAGGGCCAAGGCGGACCTTGGTGTCCTTGTCGGCGAGGCAGTCCCTCTGGAAGGCGTCAAAGAGACTGCGGCTCTTGAGCTGCCTGATGATGAGGGCAATGAGCTGGTGTACCCCGGGGGAAGCGAGGCCGGGTCTGAGGCGCCAGGGGCAGGCCTGCCTCTGCTGCCTCCCCCTGAGGCCTGTGGTGGAGGACGAAGTGGAAGATGAGGAGGTGCTGCCAGGCTCCGCCATCCCCAGCGAAGAGGGCGCAGGGCCCCGAGAGCAGCGGGGGATGAGGAAGAGGCATCGATGGCGGCGCGGAAGCAGCAGTTGCAGCGCATTTGCATCACTACTCCCCACTGCATGCTGGGAAACCAAGGCCCGGGCTGTTCTGGAGAGCCAGATGCAATCATGAAAAGAGCTACACCTGGCTCCCGAGCCATAGGTTCCTGACCCCTGGGCTAAATGGAGTGGCCCCTATTCAACCCAATCTGTGTGTCCAATCCT
This sequence comes from Anolis apletophallus, assembly GCA_030556195.1. Classification (NCBI taxonomy): domain Eukaryota; kingdom Metazoa; phylum Chordata; class Lepidosauria; order Squamata; family Anolidae; genus Anolis; species Anolis apletophallus. The sequence continues at coordinate 14,011,124 of JARBWK010000009.1, read as the reverse complement.
GTTATTCCAGATGGAAACTGCACAAGGGAGTAGAAGCAGCTTGCAATCTCTGTTATTAACAAGGCAGAATGAAATAGATGTCTAGTGTTGACAATTGCTGGTGTGTGCAGATCATTTGCTTCCCCTTAAAAAGCTATGTAAATACTGTTCACATTAATGCTTCTTTTCTAACATGTGATACACACACACACACACGCACACGCACACCAGGATAAGGATTCATCTTTCAGAAACTATCAGTAAAAGTACAACTTTAGAAGATAGAGGTTTAAGAATATAGGTACTCAATCACTATGCTTTCTGTATTGAGTGAAGCATTGCCTATGTGTGGATATCAGTACAGGTGGGAAAATATTTAGACATTTTTTATAATACGAATATTACAGCACAAGAAATTTCAAAACCTGCTGCCTCCAGACTTCTAAATCAAGCTTGAGCACCTGCACTATATGATATTTACCAACTTTAAGATATTTCAGACAATTGTTGTGGAATTGTGCGGGGATTATATATTCATGGTGGTTTATCTGCTTATTCAGGGCGAAGCATTGCCTGCAATACTTTATCTTGAAAGAGTACACAACATTGTTGCATGAACTGCAAATTGATTTAAATCCCTAGCATTTACTAAACATATGAAAATGTGAAAGATATAAATTCTGAATGAATTTCAGTCAGCTTATGACATAATTTAAATATCTTACCCAATATAAATTCATCTTGGAGTATGACGTCAATGGAAATTTAAACTTCCTTTTATTTTAAAAAAATAAAAAAGCTAAAGTGTGACTTTACATGATTTAGTAACCAGGAGCCAGAGTATCTTTTAACATACACATATCAACTTTTCCCTATAGTTAGACTAGGTAGGTTAACTATACTAAAGATGGTAAAATCTGTCAGCATTGGGGGTTTTTCTAATTAAAAAATATGTTTCTAAAATTTAACTCAATCTATTTTTATCCTGAACTGATATTTATTAGGCTTGCACCAAAAAATTGTACAACACTATTTATGAAGGATGGGAATCCCCTCTCCCAAAACTTAAGAATTGAAACTTACCCCATACTTTTTCATTTTAGTTTTGTAAATATCAGAATGCTCCCAGAGTTAGTTTCATACTCAGTACAAAACAAAACCAAAAAATAACGATGTTGATTTTTATTGTGTAAATAAATAAATAATATATAAATAAACAAATAAATGTCTGCCTTTCCTATGTAAATTTATTTATTTGTTTATTCGTACTTGTTTGCCGCCCTTCCCAATGGCTCGGGGCAGCTCACAACACATTCATAAAACAGCGGAACACAGCAAAATTAAAACCATAGTTAAAACATCAGATAAAAGGCACAATAAGCCACACATTGGAACAATGCGGCACAAGAGGTAGAACAGGATGGCGACACGCAACAAAGACTACAATTCATCCAACTCCGAAAGCCTGATGGGACAGCAAGGTGTTGCAGGCTTTCCAAAATGGGAGGATGTTCTGGATGGCACGAACGTCGGCGGGCAGCGAGTTCCAAAGTGTTGGAGCCACGATCGAAAAAGCCCGCTGAAGGGTTGGGGTCAGGTGAAATGTCTTAGGGCTAGGGATGACCAGGAGGTTATGTTCTTCAGAGCGCAAAGATCTGGTGGGATGATATGGGATGAGGTGGTCCTGCAGGTACACTGGTCTCTCACCATTAAAAGAGGGAAAGAAGGGAGAAAGCAGAGTTCCCTGGGAAGCAGCACAGAACTCTGGAAAATGTGGTTTGGGAATGGAAAGAGCCCTATACCAGAGAATTCAAAAGGCTCTGTCCTAAACTACAACAGAATGCAGTATCTTCTCTCGGTCCCACCCTCGTCTCAAATCCGACTGGTGAGAATGAGGGAGAGGGCCTTCACACACATACACGCACTGTTTTAAAATTAGTTTATCTAGATCAGTGCTGTCCAACTTCTGGCGGGTCCAGGGCCGGATAAGAGGTCACTGATGACCTGCGGGGCCACTCGGCCCCGCCCCCAGCCCAGGCCCCGCCCCCTCCTAAAGCCGCCGAAAAAGGAGGAGTAGGCGGCGCCAAGAGCAGCGCGTCACAGGCCTGGCGTGACGCGCTGCTCTTGGCACCGCCTACTCCTCCTTTTCGGCGCCCCCCCTCCCTTCCTAGGCCGGGGGAGCCGCCGAAAAAGGGCAGAAGGTGGCGCCAACGGCAGCGCGTCACAGGCCTGGTGTGACGCGCTGCCCCTTGGCACCGCCTACTCCTCCTTTTCGGCGGCTCCCCCGGCCTAGGAAGGGAGGGGGGGCGCCGTAAAGGAGGAGTAGGCGGTGCCAAGAGCAGCGCGTCATGCCAGGCCTGTGACGCGCTGCTCTTGCCGCCTTCTGCTTTTTTCGCGGCTCCCTGCCCTAGGAAGGGTGGGGTGCCGAAAAGGGCAGAAGGGCGGCGCCAACGGCGCGTCACAGGCCTCGCGTGACGCTGCTGCCCCTTGCACCGCCTACTCCTCCTTTCAGCGCCCCCTCCCTAGGCCGGGGAGCCGCTGAAAAGGAGGAGTAGGCGGTGCCAAGGGGCAGCGCGTCACGGGGGGCGCCGAAAAGGAGGAGCTAGCTCTCTTCCTCCTCCCTGCCCCGCCTCCCCCTCCCCCCCGGCCGCCATTTTTTTAAAAAAATCATTTTTTTAAAAAAATAATTTAAAAATGGCGGCTGAGGGCATAGGTGGGGCCGTGTCCAACAGGCTACGGGGCCGGATCCGGCCCCGGGGCCACCAGTTGGACAGCCCTGATCTAGATTATAGATAAGAGGGCTTAGAAGATAATTTATAGAAATAAAAGGAGAGAAGGAACTAGAACCCTAGTCATAGCTTCCATCCCATGAAACAGTCCTCCAATGCTTGGTATCAATTTGAAATTTAGGAAACATACTATGGGGGGAAATATTAAAGAGAAAAAGGTGTATGTGTGTGTGTGGACTGAATTTTTGTTCTTATCATAAAGTCACAAAGATGACCCATTTCTATTGATTCATTCAGACAAAGGAAGACTTCCCCATACATCACTTTCTGAAATAATGGAGCTACTCTTGAAAATCAGGATGAATGTCTAGACAAGGTTAAGCCACATAACTTTCATGACTTATATAACATTCTCTGAGCCCTTTATTGTTTCTGCAACAAGTTAGCAGGAACATTTTCTACAATATGAAGATGGAATCATAGGGACATTTGATACAATGAATTTTCTGTGCAGCTAATGTAATTGAAAATCCTCCTTAAAAGGGGTGGAAAGAAAAAGCAAGATCCCTACCAGAGTGAATGAAAAGTGTGAAGAATATAATGAAAATATCCTTTTATTTCTTATCCTCAAACAACACTTGACAAAGAGTCAATTGTTATCAAGGGAACTAGGTGCTTTAGTTAGACCCCTCATTCCCACTTGATGGGAAGCCGTGTCCAGACTTTCTCAGCTTTTCACAACATAATATTGCTGACAAACCAGAGACCAAACAATAGTAGCAGATTGAACGAAGGGGTATTAAAAATTCCCATCCAACACCAAATAGTGCCAGTAGGTGAACACCAAATCATAGCCCTCCCAATACCTGCCACAAATAGGGGCCAGTGTCCACTGAGCCCCCTATTCTCTACCAGTACCACATATTAATTTAATGGCATGTTTCAAATTCTCAAGAGCTCTAATCCCATCTCCAAAAGGTGAACCTCATCTGATCATAACAACTCAAATCACCTATAAGTGGTCAATGTGGAAACCCAAACCATTAACCATAACATGCCTGATTTCTCTATTAGCTCTTTTTCAGGCCATATCTAAACGATGTACATCTTTTTCCCAGATGATGGCAAACCATCCAATTTTAGTAAAGTGCGAATGATCCTAAAATTTACTCATGTCGATAGTAGCTTGGATAATAAAGACCTTCCCTGAAAGAAGTCCCAGGTCATTGTCTTTATGATGTAATATCAAAATATAAGGAGGCAGGCTACAGGACCCCCTGAACAATAAGCTATGCAAATGAAGCCCCCAATGGCCCAGCCATTCCACAGTGGCAATTCCAGTTATGTCCATATGAGCTCCAAAATAGCAGGAGTGATGCCCAGCCCAGAAGATGTAACTGTGGCCACAAATTAGGACTCTATGCTAGACCAGTTCAACAACTAGGAAGCTGAAACAAAAACAAATTTGTGATCTAAAGGGTGAACATAACTACAGTAAGTCCCAGACCGCCACTGACTGATTTTCTAGATATCCCTCACACCAAGACCATAAGCAGCTGCAATGGAAGCAGCCCCAACATTATCAATTTTTACTCTCACCAAGCCCAATTTAGCAAGTGCCTTGGAGGTGACAGACCAAAACTGGTATTTAGTCAATGGTGATCTGTTGACAAAAAGGGGGGCCTGGGAAGTGGACTCACAACTGAACAAAATTACAAACAGCATGAGCATAAATCTGCCTCAGATCACGTCTGTAAATGCAATTTTGTACCATGCCCCCTCTGATCAGTTTTTGATGACTGTATTTTTACCCTCTGAGAACTACCCACAAAAAAGAGGTCAATATATTGAATGGCCTTACCCAACGTGTCCCCCTTAGACCCAACAGCCAATTTGCTAATACGTAAGGCAGTAAAAAATGCCAGCAGGGAAGCAAAGTGAAACAACCCCCCCCCCCTCAAAAGTTGAGGCCAATTCCATACCTGATGCAACCCCTTAAAAATCCCAGGGGTTAATGGCTGATGAGCATTGGGAGCCTTACTTGCTTCCTTAGCTCAACCTTCAAGAGCCTTGTGTTGTACCATTGGAATAGCCCAGTAAACCCAAAGGCCAATGACGAAACATGAACCCGGATATAACGAACAGATAGCCCCATACCATATAAATAAACACAAAAATCTTAAACATGACCTACTGTTACCACCCATGCTTTCTGATAATTCTCACTGCATCTGAAGTAATTCAACTCAGAAATAGCCTGCTTTGCAAGCCTTCTTGGTGTTAGAAGCTAAAGACAGGCTCATGGCTTGAACTATCTTGGCGTAATGAGATCCCATAGGCCACCTGGAATCTGTTCTGGATTGGAGACAGCATCTGGCAACAGTTGCTAGAACCACTGCATCTAAAAGTAGGAGAGCATCAGCTACACCATTGTCCAGCCCTGTCACATGCTGGGCTGAAAAAGAATGTTATGACATTGAAATGTAAACTCCCTAACTAAAATATTTTAACATTATTTTGCCTATCTCAAGTAGTTAAAGGAATTCTGCAAGACTCTTATCTTCCATTCCTTTTGCAAGAAGGTGGGAGTGGTGTGTGGACCTCTATTCCTGCCAATCCCAAAGCCCTCATCTTGGCCAATAAAGATATTGCCTCTCCAAACACCCATAACATTTTCCCAACTGTATGCTTGTTCTCTGCCCCCTCCCCTCTTCAGTTCAATGTATACCTTGTAACCTTATGTTCAGATACATTTTGCTTTGTAGATTCTAACATTATGTATTTCTAAACCTCGGATCCTGATCTACAGCCCACCAGGCTTGTGCATTTGGAGTGAATCGCTATCCATTTCTGCTTGCCAGATACCAGAAGCCTCCATATCTGTTTTCCAGCACTTCCCCAAAATGGGCAAACTGACGAATCGGAGTTTTCATTCAGCATCCAAAAGAAAAGGTTATTTTCAGCCCATTGGTAGAAACAGGATTAAGACAGCATCCTATTTATCCCATTGTGTGTCTAGGAAAGGGGGCTTTCCAAAGGCTCCCCTTCCATATCCTTCATTAAAACCTGGATTTAAAAAATATCTGGGAGGGTTTAAGATACCCCTCTTTCTGGCATTGTTTGTCCTTATATCCTTCATTAAGAACTGGATAAAAAGTATCAGAGTTAGGATTCCCCTCTTTCTGGAATCCTTTGTCCTAATATCCTTTGTTAAGAGCTGGATTAAAAGCATCAGAGTTAGGATACCACACCCTTCTGGATCCTTTACCTTTTGTTTGTAGAGGAGACCAGGTTTAAAGCTTTTTCTACTCTAAAGGAGAGGCAGGTGTGCCTGCTTTCTCTCCACAACACCAGAAGCTTCACAGCTTTCCAAAAGGCATTTTAAGGAGGCTCAGGGAAGGAAGAGCCATGAGCTGATGACCGGAAGCTCAGTCAAGCTATCTACCTTGAACTATCTTAGCAATTCCCTCAATTGCCTGCAAAGCTGCAATCTGCATTCTACTTTGGGTTTTGCTTCCTTAAAGCTGCTTCTACTTTCTACTCTAGAGGAGAGGTAGGCTTTTCTTTTTGTTTGCTGGGATTACTATTATTAATAACAATTATTATCTTTTAGGAATATTTTCTGAAGGAGAGGAGGGGAAAGAGCACTTCATCGGGAAAATCACGGCACTTCGGCGCGACCTGCCGCCCATTCCAGAGGAAGGAAATGAGTGGACTCGACATCCAACCCAGACAAACGGGCTCTACTTCACCGAATTCAAACCCCTAACATCGGAAGAGGTGAAAAAGCTGGTGGCCGGGGCAAGGGCTACGACCTGCCCCATGGACCCGTGTCCTTCGCACTTAGTCAAGTCTTGCATAGACACCATACTGGACGCCCTGGTGGACCTGGTGAACCTCTCATTGGACACAGGCTCCTTCCCCGAGTCCCTGAAGGAGGCTAGAGTTAGCCCTCTTCTGAAAAAGGCGAACCTCGACCCCAATGATCCGGCGAACTACCGCCCTGTCGCTAATCTGCCCTTTCTGGGGAAGCTATTGGAGCGAGCAGTGGAAAACCAGCTGCGGGACTTCTTGGACCGATCTGGGGGCCTAGACCCGTTTCAGTCAGGCTTCGAGGCGGGCCACGGCGTCGAATCCGTCCTAGTAGCAATCACAGATGACATCCGCCGCCAGTTGGACGGAGGGGGCTCGGCAGTCCTAGTCCTCCTTGACCTAACCGCGGCCTTCGACACCGTTGATCATGATTTGCTACTTCGCCGGCAGCGGCCTCTGGGATCCAAGACAAGGCCCTGACCTGGCTAGGATCGTTTCTGCAAGCTTTAGCCGGGGGCTGAAGGCGGTCACAAGCTGGCTCAGAGCACACAGGCTAAAGATCAACCCAGCGAAAACGGAGATCCTCTGGCCCGGCCGACCCGACCCCCACTCTCCACTACCACCCTTTGAGGGCAAGCCCTTGTCCGTAGCCCCAGCGGTAAAGAGCTTAGGAGTACTCTTGGACGAGAAACTGACGATGGAGGCTCAGATCCAGGCCGCTGCTAAGGGTGCCTTCTTCCACCTCCGTAGGGCCCGACGGTTGGCCCCTATCTACCACCAGAGGCGCTGAGGACGGTGATTCACGCCACTGTGGTCTCCCGTCTTGACTACTGCAACGCCTTGTATGTGGGCCTACCGTTGGCCACGACTCGGAGGTTGAGACTCATCCAGAATGCAGCGGCCAGACTCATCTCCGGGCATCGGCCAGGAGCCATATTTCACCAATTTTAAAAGATCTTCACTGGTTACCCATTGAGCTTAGAGCGATCTACAAACTCATGGTGATAACCTTCAAAGCTCGGCAAAAAATGGGACCAGCCTACCTGGGCGATCAGCTGACGGACCAACGCTGCGAAAGACCCACACGCGTAATAAACAGCGTCCGGTTAGCTGTCCCTGGGGTGAGAGGCCCGGTTGACAGAGACCCGTAGAAGAGCCTTCTCGGTGGCGGCCCCTACGATCTGGAACTCGCTCCCGCCTGCGCTCAGGGCCACACTGGCCCCGGCCAGATTTCTGGCTGGCCTGAAAACCTGGCTCTTCCGCCAGGCTTTCGGGGACTGAACTGGATGGATGGCAGAGCCTTTTACGGCTCATATCTGCTGTTTTAATTGATGTATCTGTGTTTTTAAAGGATGTAAGTCGCCCAGAGCACCATTGGTGGAGGGCGACTCACAAGTAATAAAGTATTATTATTTATTATTATTATTATTATAAAGAGAAAAAGATGCTAAGGGTGAATCAGTCTCCAAGCCCCCAAATGCACGTGCGCATACACTCACCCCATCCACCGACCTTTATATCCCAAACTCCCAGTCTGTTGCGTCTCAGACTTGGAACGTACCCCCTTAGATCACACACACGGGCAAGCTCTATAAACTACTTTTATTTAGAATAAGATAGTCCAAAAAGGTAAAGATATAAGGCAAAAAGTGAGTCCCAAAGTAATTCTCGAAAAGTTCTCAAAACGGTGTAAGTCCCAAGGAAAGCAATCCGAAAACAAGGCAGTCAGCTCCTGCGGCCGGAAACATGAAACTAGAGTTCAAAACCCAACAAAGACCACAGGCAAACAGGATACTTGATTCCGCAGGGCAAGCCGCTCCTGCAGTTACTTGAACTTGGAGGCGTGGACCAATAAACGTTCGATTCAAAAGTAGCTGCTGAAATCTTCCCAGAGCCAGTCTTAAAAGAAATCTATTTTCTGCGAGTCCACTGAATTCCCCTTCTCAAATTCCAATCTCTCCTTGTAGATCTGATATTAGTTCTTCTATCAAAACCAGCCAGCTCGTTAGCTGGGCTAGGTGGACTCATATCTTGGTGAGAAGACTCATCCTCCCTATTTCCCTGGGCCTCAGCTGGCAAGGGAGAAGGGTTCCCGTGAGATTCAAGATTACAGGAATTCTCGCTGGCAGTCTCAAAACTTACTTCCATAGAATCTTCATTAACCCCTTTCTTGGGCCAATATCCATGCAACCAATCGTTATCCCACAATAGATCTGCATCTACAAAAGTGTCCACCTCAGGCCATTCATCCTCCTCATTCTGGCCCTGCTCCACTGGCACCATTGGTACCTGGTTTGAACCACTAGGGTGGAGCACCACACCACTAGGCTGGGGCACCCCACTACTAGGCTGGAACACCACACAGTCTGTCCTACTAAATAAAAAGAATCAGTAAAATAAAGGAGAATAAAAAAAGATTCAACTGTGATATCAAATAGGGGAGAAAGAGCCGAGATCGGCACCTGCTTGCTTTCATTTCAAGGGGGCTTTTGTGCCAGGGGCCCCCTTCCTGTTTTGTGCTCCCTAAGGTGCCAGAGTTGCCGCAGGTACTGAAGGAAACGGGATCTGCACACAACCCTACAGTCCACCCACTTTATTTCTCCCCTACCCATAATATCTGTCCCATTTTACTCCATGAACTCAGTAGCAATGACACATCATTTCTTCTGTCTTGCAGATTTTTATGCATCCAGAAGTGTGCTGAAATGCAACCTACATCAGACAAAAAGACTACCACGTAGATCTACTTCTATCTTATGGTAGTAATGAATGAAACTATTCTCAGCAATTCACATAACATCATAGAAGTGCACTGAATAGCTACACTGTGTGTATAGGATCAATTGTTTAGCCAAAACTGGGGTGGGCTTAATGTGCAAGAAGTGATACCCAGTTTCAAGTCCATTTCTATATATTATAAATAGAAACTGACATTGTTTAGTTCCTCAAGTTCTTAATTTAATTCAGAGTTCTGCATTTCATTCTTAATCTGCTCTTCACCAGGAAACTTGACACTAATGAAATTTTTCTATATCCATCCTTAAAAATAGTACAAAGGGAGAGCTTTTTCCTTTGAAAATGTACCGCTTACTTCCGAATGACTGGAAGCTGAGATCCTCTTGCTCAGGGGGAAGTCAGAAAAATATGCAAATAGCCTCTTTAAATTCTTCTCTTGTAAGGTGGGTTGTTCGTGTCAGGATGACCTTGTACCTTGAAAGAAATTATACAGGAAGAAAGTGTTAAGTTTCAGATAATTTCAATTCCAAACATCTCAGGGTGCATAAAAGTACTGTAAATGTTCAGTTATTAATTTTATGCATAGGTCACAATAAAGGGAGAGGAAGGATCAAATAGATTATAGCAGATATTAAAATGCTCTTAGATGTCCTTATTTTGAAAAGATTTGTAAGCAACAGCTTAATTTATAAAAGCATCAAGAGATACATCTTGAAAAGTATGCATATTTGGTTTATGAAATAAAATTATTTTTTTTAAAGTCTTATTGACATTGAGATTGGATATGGTGTAGTTGTTAAGAGCCATGTGTTGAAAGTCCCTAGATGAAAATTCAGTTCAGTTATAAGTCCACATGGTAATATAGACTGAAGCATATTAGATTCAGTGATGAATGAAACACGTTTCCTATCTACAACCTTGGCCAATCTTACTAGATTGCCAAAGTTATGTTTAAAGAAATGAAGTATAGAAGAACTCATCATTTCCCTTTTCGGTTTTTTTGATTATTTCTTTTGCAATTTTGTTCTCTGTAAGATAATTGAAGGGTTTTTTTCCCCCTATTTATTATGGTGGGGTCCTTGTTTCTGAAATAATCTCTCCCTATTCCAAATTATTCTTTTTCCCCATTGACTTGAATGGGGGTGGGTGGGTTTTGGAGGGCTTCCAAAAGATGTTGAATGACAGTGTTGGGTCTGCACACACACAAAACAACCAGCTATTATATTCTTCCCAATTACAGGCACAATAAATCTCAATTATCATGTTCTATGTGAATGCTGTCAAAAACTGGGATGAGTTAGAAACTCACTCTGTCAAGGATTTTTGAATAGATCAACACAATTCGTACCGCCTGGACCAAACATAGAAACAAATGCAATTTTAAGTGGGAATCAATACATGTTCAAGCTTTTGAAACATCGTGGATTTTTAATGACTTTGATTATAGGGAACATCAGAAAAATGTGGAAAATAATTTATTTATGGCCCACTCTACACTGATGACTTATTTATTTATTTATTTATTATTTAAAACTTTTATACCCCGGCCTTCTCACCTCCGAAGAGGGACTCAGACCGGCAAACAGCAAGTATTCCACAGCTGGGGGACCACCACAGAAAAGGCCCTGTCCCTCGTCCCCACCAGACGCGCCTGCGAAAGTGGTGGGACTGAGAACAGGGCCTCTCCAGACGATCTTAGCACTTTTGACATTTCATAGAGGAGAATATGTTCAGACAGGTAAAATTTAATGCTAGCTTCAAATTTAGGAAGCCAGACAGCAAACTCAGAAAAAGCTCTTAAAATAAATAAATCTCTTTTTCAGATTTTCCCCAACACTTGAGAAATAAAGTATGGGAATCACTGGTTTAAGGGGGAAATCCTCAATGGAACTGACACAGAATTGACTAACAAGTGGGAAAAATAGCAAGTCCACTGAACAGAGTAGATTGATTTTACTATTTTTTGTAAAGGACTCCTGTGGTGGTATATTCAGTAGTTTCTCAGAATATTCATCTGAATTCAGTTCCCGAAGCAGTGTGCTACTGAAAGTATGGCAATGGTTTCACATTGTAATATCTATTTTAAGCTAGGTAAACATTCTGTAAAATGCTATTTAAATACTAAAATATGTAGGACATGGGCCACAGGCCCATTTCAGTTTTAGTAGAATTGATTTCTCCTTGATCAAAACTCCTTTGTGAAACAGGAAAGCTATTTGATTACCAAGCATAGAATAATGAGGATAACATGACCAGGCACAGAGAATTGGGTTGAATGAATCAAAAAGGCTACGTTAGTGCCTGCCTTGTCTTTCCCTGAAAATTAATGGCATTTCTCCATTAGAAGAGGATGAAAAAGGAGCTAATGGCTGTCTAATTATTTATTTATTTATTTATTTATTTATTCAGGCTTCTATGCCGCCGACTCCCGGGGGCTCGCGGCGGCTCACAAGAGCCAAAGGCACAATAAAATACAGAATAAAAGCAGTTAAAACAGCACTAGCAAATTAAAACAATGACACATTAAAACAGTAACACAATTAAAATACACGGGCCTACACACCAAAAGCCTGCTTGAACAAATGAGTTTTGCAGGCCCGTCTGAACGGAGCAGATCCCTCAAGGCCCTGGTTTCGGCCGGGAGGCGTTCCACAGCGTGGGAGCTATAACATAGAACGCCCTCCAGCGGGTGGATGTCAGTCGTGCCAGCTTTGCCGATGGTATCTCCAAAAAGTTGGCATCCTCGGACCGTAGTGATCTCAGAGGGCAGTATGGGGTGAGACGGTCCCTCAGATACGCTGGCCCCAGGCCGTGAAAGGCCTTAAAGGTAAGAACCAACACTTTGAAGGCAATCCGGTGCTCAATTGGCAGCCAGTGCAGATCCTGCAAAACAGGTGTTATGCGGCAACCTGCTGGAGTGCCAGACAGGAGCCGGGCGGCAGTGTTCTGCACCAGCTTGAGCTTCCGGATTGCCGACAGAGGAAGGCCTACGTAGAGCACATTGCAGTAATCTAGCCTTGAGATGACCGTGGCTTGGATCACCGTGGTCAGGTCGTTCCGGGAGAGATAGGGGGCCAGCCTCCTTGCCTGACGGAGATGAAAAAAGGCAGCCTTGCTGACCGCGGAGACCTGGGCCTCCATGGTCAGCTGGGAGTCCAGATGGACCCCCAGGCTTTTCACGGAAGACGATGGGCATAACGCCGCACCGTCCAGGGTCGGAAGCTGGGCACCTACCCCGCCCTGCTCCTTCCCCTTTCCTCTCAAACCCTTTTGAATACTCTTGGTATGCATTCTAATGGATAAGAGGCATAAGATCCAAACACCTTTTCAGTGGAACACAGCAAAGATGTGTTTATCACTTCTGATTAAATTTTGGAAAGAAACAACTTAGGTGCTTCACTCAAATAGTTTTTCCCGCTTGATGGATGACTTGTGAAAGAGGAGTGAAGAGTGGGAGAATCTTCTGTTCTTGAGAAATATAAGTTATGATACACAAGTTGAAGTAGAAAAAGAGTAATATGCAACCTTTCCTCCCTCACCTCATCTGATGTTGTGCTTTGTAATAGAAAACTATGGCAATCTGAAAACTACAGCAGTGTGAAAACTGCAGCAATCTGAAAAGCTCTTGAGATAAAGTTTACCTGTGCTAGATAAAACTAAACCTCTAACACAGCAAAGGTAGCAGTAATCACTCCATTGTATTCCCAAATGTTCTGCACCGACTCCTTTTGTGTCCATGTGGAATGACCTCATTAAAGCACTTGACTTTGCTTCCTCTTTGCTCCATCAATATATTGAATTCTTTGGTAACTATTAGAGAGATGAGTGAATAGACTGGAGGAGAGAAGGGGTAGAACCAATTAATGAAGAAAGATGAGGCAAAGAGAGAAAAGAAACCTTTTATTGTTATCGTGTGGCATTCCTCATCTGAAACAGACACCTGGAGAAAATGAGTTTCTAAACTTTCCATAATAGTTCAGTGGTACCTACAGCACATGTTTATACTTTATTTAAAACTAGCTGAGGACCCGGCGGTGCCCGGGTTATTTGAGGAAGGCATTGTGTGCCAAGGTTGCTTCCTATTAGATCAGGGCTGTCCAACTGGTGGCCCTGGGGCCGTACACGGCCCCCAAGCCCCTTCCCCACGGCCCCCTAACCCCCTGCAAGACATCAGTTTTTTTTTAAAAAATTGAAAAAATTTGAAAAATTTCGATCTTGGGGGGGGGGGCGGCGCGAGGAGGGGGGCGACGCAAGTGAGGAGGAGGCGGAGGGAGGCCGGGCAAGCCCCGGAGGAGGCCGGGGATTACCTCCGCCATCTCTAGCTCTTGCAGCGGCGCCTGAAGGAAGTAAGCCCGGGAGCTTACCTTCCTTCAGGCGCGGCCTCTGCAAGAGTCAGGACACGGCGGAGGGCGGCTCGCCGATCCCATCGCCCTGGCGCGCAAGCCTGGCATCTTGCGACCGCCCCTTTTCGACGGGGCTGGGTGACGTCAGGCGTGGTGCCTGACGTCACCCTGCCAAAAGCGGGCGGCACAAGAGGACGCTGGGCATGCGCACCAGGGCGGAGCGGCCCCGCCCCAAGAGCAGCCTCGCCCCCACTGCGGCCATGCCCCGCGGGCGGCCACGCCCTCGCTCCGGCCCCCAAGGTGATCCGTAACCTGCATTACGGCCCTTGGGCCCGAAGATGTTGGACAGCCCTGTATTAGATGTTTATGTGGCTTGCAGTGGTCTCAAGAACTTAGTGAAGGTACTGCGAGTCCCATTGGCCATGGACCATCCTCTTCCAAACAGCACCATGATGTAGAGTGGGTAATGGGGGCTGTGTGCGTCACATTTGGTCTTTTATTCTCTGGATGAGGGTTGCAGTGGTCTCTGGAAGTGAGGGAAGGAAGTGGAAGTCCCATCATCCATGGTCCCCCATTCTCCAAACTGCACCAGGATGTAGAGTGGGTCATGAGGGCTCTGTGTGCCAAGTGTGATATTGATCAGTCATTGGATGAGGGTTGCAGCGGTCTCAGAAAGTGAGTGAAGGTACTTCAACTCCCGTCAACCGTGGTCCGTCCCACTCAAAACTGCACCAGGATGTAGAGTGGGTCATGGGTACTCTGTGTGCCAAGTTTGGGTCTGGTCTCTGATTTGTAGGGGCTGCAATGTTCTGTGGGGAATGAATTGGGTGAAGGTACTGCAAATCCTATCATTTGTTAGCCATCGTGCCGTAAACTGCAGCAGGTTTGTAAAGTGGGCCGTTGGGCCTCTGTGTGCCAAGTTTGGTGTGGGCCACAGTGCTCTAAGGAAGTGAATTGAAGTACTGCAAGTCCCATCATCCATGGTCCATACTCCCTCAAACTGCACCAGGATGTAGGGTGCACCTTGGGGGGGGGGGTCTGTGTGCCAAGTTTGGTCTTGTTCTGTCATTGTTGGGGGCGTAATCAGGAAAATCAAGTTGAGGAAGCCTAACAATATCCCATGAGCTGAGGCCTAGTCAGGAAAACCAAGTTAAGGAAGACTTGCTGTCAATTTTGGGCCTGGTCTGTGATTTATAGGAGCTACAGTGTTGTTTGGGAAGTGAATGAGGTGAAGGTACTGCAAATCCCATCATTCCACTTTACTGGAAGGATGTCTGTCTATTTTGGGGCCTAGCTTGTAATGCTAGTAATGATCTCAGTACATCAGGAAACCCTCTCACTGTAGTGAAATCCTCTCAGAAAATGAACATTCCATTGCCAACGGGAAAAAACTGTCATCTGGCCAACGGAAAAAAACTGTCAACTCTGTCGCCAATCTGAGGCCATATGCACTGCTCGCAAGAATTCGGTTGCACTCTTTTTTTATTTATTTATTTATTTTATTTTATTTATTTCTTCAATTTTATATTCCGCTCCTCCCTACAGGCTCGGGGCGGGTGACAATAAAATACATATAGACTTCAACTCCCACCATTCCTAACAGCCTGAGGCCCTTTCCTGCTTGAATGGCTGAGGGGGGGGGGGGGTAGGAAAATAGCCTGAGGCTGCTAGGAATGGTGGGAGTTGGAGTCCAAAACACCTGGAAGGTCCAAGTTTGCCCATGCCAGCTTTCGACAGAGACCTCTTCCTTCCCCCTCCCCTTTGCGCCCTTTCTTCCCCCTCCTGCCAAACACTTACTTTTTCTTCTACACTGCCACTTCTGCTGCCATTTTGATCCAAGGGGGCAGCGTGAACATGTTCAGGAGGGGAGGGGGAGGGAGGAAGACGTGACCCGTGCAGGCGCTACTGCGCAGACTCGCCCTAGAGCAAAGTGGGGCAAAGCGAGCAGAGCGGGGCTGGGAAGAAGAGTGCCTGAGTGGAGAAGAAAAAGTGTTCGGCAGGAGGGGGAAGAAAGGGTATTGGAGGTTCCAATTTCCCATGGCACACCTGATGATTGCTCACGGCACACTAGTGTGCCATGGCACACTGATTGGGAAACACTACTCTAGATGAAATTAGTAGTATTCTTTATAATGCCTTTGGTGTACGTACACTGTAAAATTATATAGATTGACACTACATTAACTGTAACTCAATGCTATGAAATGCTATGAAATCAGAGTTTTAGTTTGGTGAGGCATCAGCACTCTTTGGTAGATTAGGTTAAAGAGCTTATAAAATGGCAACTCCTGTAATTCCAGATCATTGAACCATAGTAGTTAAAGTGGTGTCAATCTGCATTAATTCTAGAGTGTAGATGCTCCCTTAGACTTTTGATTTTCTAAAGCAGAAACATTCAAATGTGTCTTGCGATTTTGCAGCTCCTTGAAAGATGAGTATTTTGTGGGTATGCTTTTACACAACAATGCAAAATAAAATAAAGCAATAATTTGTAAGGTCAATGTGGAAAAATCATTCTCTATTCGCTATAATTTTCTCAAGTTTACCCACGCTAAATAAACACAATCATCCTGGCATTTAGGGTTGAGCCTAAGTGTGTTGAGGCTAACCAAATTTGTCCATTTTAGTGGAAGCTGTTACATTTAATTAGCAGTTTGGTACAAATCTGTCCTATCTCAAGACAGATTTAGAGCACTATAAAATCTATTCAGGCTGTATGTCACTGTCCCACCGATTATAATGTAGCTGAGTCACTCCATGAAAAATGCTGCTCACCATAAATGTATTAGCATTTAGGACAGAAGGTTAACAGGAAGCTAACACAAAATCTAAACAGAAAGGAACATAAAACATTAAAATAGAAAAATCAATTACATAATGAGGGGTTTTTTGTTTGGGTTGTTGTAGGGTGTTTTTTTAATGCATTTTGTAGGATTTGTGCAGCAAATATTGTAACATTAACCATATTTACAGTGCCATCTTATAAATATTTACATAAAATCTCTGGTGAATAACATTTAAGACCTCCCTGTTTCCCAACTGATCAATGAAATTCTCACAGGAAGTCAATGAGCATCCTTTTCCCACTCTTATTTCCCTGCAATTGGTATTTGGCTACCTCTTATAGTTATATGTATTCTTGTGACCTCTAATAAGCAATAATTCCATCCATTAATTTGTTTACTTTCTTTTTGGAGCAAAAGGTGGCACCATATTTTTTTCTCTCTTTTCTTCCCAGTTATCTTGTTGAGTTCAATAAAATTTACTCCCAGGAAAAGTGCAAATAGGATTTCATCAAGCAGGGCCAAGGAAAATACAAATAATGAAAATAAAAAGTGTAAATGATGACACGATATATACACACTAGTTGTCTCCTGCCACACGTTGCTGTGGCCCAGTATGTGTATATGTGTTTTCTGTTTGTTTGTGTGTGTGTGTGTGTACTATCGAATGGAAAAATGCATTTCAGAAGTCGAATTGGATATTGCTTTTGCTTTGTTTTCAGATGTGAATCACTTCCGATTTTTAAAGTGATTTTATCGAAATGGATTTGGATGTATTCCGATAATTGGAAGTATTCAGAAATAGCATCCGCGATTGTGCAATGTGTGAAAATCAGCAGAAGGAAGAGTCAAAACTATGGGGAATCCCGTTTCCATCCGTTTTTGACCGCTAGTAATGACAAAACTAGCCACTGGTACAAAATATTTAGCACTGTTAATACATTAAGAAACAATTTTAAAAATGGGGTATAAAATTAAAATGACATCCGAGCCCTTTCCGAGAATGGCGACAGAGATCTAGGAATGGTTCCTGTTTGGGGGTACTGTTCTTGATATCGCTTTAATTATCGGAAGTCCGAAAAAAATCCGAAAATCAGAAGTATCCGATTATCGGAAACAGGCCTAATGTGAACATATCTGTGTATATGTGTATATGTGTGTGTTTGTGTATATATGTGATTTTGCACATGCGTTGTAATGTATTTTTGTTTTTGGCTTTTAAAGTCTCTTCTGTTGTGTTTTTGGGGGTTTTTTATTCTCATTTATTGGCCTGATAAGTTTATTGTGTCCAAATTTGGTGTCAATTCACACAGTGATTTTTGAATTTTGTTAATCCCACAAACAAACATCACACACACACGTGTGTGTGTGTGTATATATGTGTGTGTGTATGTGTGTGTATGTGTGTGTATATATTCCTTCATGTGGTGGTTCCAATCTTATAGACAAAGAAACCACACAAGGCAGACACACAAAAACAGCCCACATACCCAGAAAACCCTACGAGGTATGTTTACCAAAACACCCCCCCCCAACCCAAAAAAGAGCCAATGGCCACAAATCCAAAAAAAATATGGACTACAACTCCCATGATCCCCCACACCACCTCCCTCTGGCAGTTTAGGGCATTGGAATGTTAGTGGAGCTGACCAATTAGAGGCATTATGCAAATACTTCCTCAGTTAGACTGTAGGCTGGGAGCCCCCCCACCCTACCCCACCTGCTGGCAGTTTAGAGAGTCAGAATGTTGGTGGTGGTAGGGAAAGGAATGGAGGGACTGAGACAAGGGGAGCAAGGACTGATACAGAAAGGGGAGGAATGGCAGGAAGAAGGGAAAGGAAAGAAGAAAGGGAGGGATGGAAGGAAGGGGGGAGAAGAAAGGAAGGAAAAAGGAAGGATAGCAGGAAAGATGGGAGGGGAAAGGAAGGGAAGGATAGAAGGATGGAGTGAAGGAAGGAAGGAAAGAGGGGAGAAGAAAGGAAGGAAAAAGGAAGGATAGCAGGAAGGAGGGAGGGAAAAGGAAGAAAGGATAGAAGGATGGAGTGAAGGAAGGAAAGAGGGGAGAAGAAAGGAACACAGAAACACATACACACACACACACACATACATGCACAGAAATATAGAAATATACACATACACACAATTAAACACACGTGTACTTACACACATCAACACATATACACGCACATACATATACAAACACACATATACATAAGTACACACACACATACACACATACACATATACACAACTACACACACAGTCCCCAAGTTAAAAATATCCCACAGCAACGCGTGACCGGGTCAGCTAGTGTGTGTGTGTGTGTGTGTGTGTGTGTGTATCTCCAATTCAAGCTGTCTGTGAACAGTACAATTTACAGAAAAGTATGACTGAAACTATTAGCCATCTCTAGAAAATCCAGGGTTATTTTTCAGTAGTGGTGACAGATTTTTAGAAGTTTGCCATGGAGCCTACCAGCTGCCATCACACCATAGAAGTAAATCTGAACAGCTCCAGGGAGAAACTACTAACAAAAATCCTTGCCATCACCAAAAAATAGCTGGTGGTAAAAGACAGGAAGCCTCCCATCTTTCCATAGAATTCTACTAGTTGAGCTGCCTGCCTGATGCTTCCTCCTCTGTGAGGAAGCCAGGAAAGTTTGGGACATGGCACAATAGTTCCCCACTCTCCGTGAGTGAGAGCCACCACAATTTATGGCAATCCTCAGCAATTCTGGTGGCATGTGTGAGGAGGTCCCAAGAGAGTAACTTGTCTGGTGCCATCAACTAATTGTAACAAAGGGGTACAATGGTTCAAAGTTATATGAATGCTGGCAATCCCTTTTAAATGTATATATCTGGCTTTTTAGACTCCCATAGATATTAATTTCCATGCTCTTTTCAAGTATGTATCACCAACCGATCCCAAAGCATTATGAGGGTCAAGTAATGGAGCTATGTGCACAGACAAACCTGACTCACCTTAATTACTCAGAAAGTAGTTCAACACAATATTCAAATCATACGTTCATTTATCAAGCATAAATCATTAGAAAAGTATCATATATACATAAAGCATTGTTATGCAACCGTCTTTGTACCGTGTCGAGTGGCTGGAATATCAAGTCCATCTGATATAATCAATATGAGATTAGTCCCAAGTCACTCGGGAGTATCCCCCTATTGGCTCAATAAGAGCAAGGACACGGTAACCAGGATGCGGTGGGTGAAATCCAGGCACCATAGACCGTGATGAACCAGAGCCGAACAATCCGGGCTCTCGGGAATGAAAGTAGAGCAAGCCTGACGGAGGAGTATTCCTTGCAATCTGGGCCACTGGGTTCCGTTTGAATCTTTATCAAAGGCATATGTCCATTATGCAGGTTCAGGTCCTGGAGGATTACATATTTATATACAGTAACACACATATAGGGCATGGTGAACAAAGCATAACCAATTATAATATACATTTAAGCGCAATCGCTATACATACCAGGAATAGGGAGGAGAAGCCACACGCAACACATCAGTGCGGGTAGACCAATTAAGGTGATTTAACACCACAGAGTATACACTTAAGTACATTATCCTAAATTAGGAGGGAATGCAAATTAACCGACTCATTGAGGCCAAAAGGTAATTCAGAATTTAATTTAATTGTCCAGGATACTTCAAGCTTACGGAGCACCTGGGAGAGGTTTCCGTGTGGTGGAACAAGAGGCTTTTCAATACCATTACTTTTAAAGACGCGAGGGAATGTTCTTTGTCAATGCAGTGTTGGTAGAAGGGGATTTCTGTACTTTTATTATTTATTTTACTCCTGTGTTCGATAAATCTCTGTTTTAATTTTCTACTGGTCATCCCACGTAAATTTTTGGACACCCGCAAAAATCGCGTACACGACCCCAGAAGAGGCGCATGTTGCGAAGGATTTTACAGGAAATTCTATATTTTTTGAAGACTGTGGATGGTCTTATTAGTGCATATATTAGAACAAATGGAACAATTTCCACAAGGTCTACTGCCTGGCGTAAAAAGTTCGATTTAGGTGGTCTAATATGGTTGGCATGGGTAAGGATTTGGCTCAAGTTCTAGTCCGCTTGTGCGCTATAATTGGAGGGCATTCCAGGCCTTTAATATTGGAAATGAGCGGCCAATATTTTTTACAATAGAAGTGTAAGTTCTGTTTGAGGAGTAAGGGTAAGTGGCCAGATTACTCTTTCAGGGAGACTGTCTAGTTCTTGTGTGCAAGAGAGAACTACGGTCTTTGTTATCCGCTTTGGATCTAGCATTTTTACTATATGTTCGGGGTATCCTCTTTGGATGAAATCAGTCATCATTAGGTTTTGCCTGCGCATTGTAATCAGATAAGGAGGAACAATTCCGTTTTAATTCTGAGGAACTGGGTGAAAGGTAGATTATATTTGAGTTTGAAGGAATGGTGGCTTTTAAAGTGTAAGTAGGAATTGGTACTTACAGGTTTTGTAATTTTTACATTTAAGGGGCGTTGTTGGCTTTAGAGACCGTGAGGTCTAGGAAATTGACACTGAGTTTGCTGGACACAAAGGTAAAAAGAAATGTTCTGGTGCCAGCTGTTCATCCAGTGTATAAAATCTTGCTGGGGAATGTCCTTATTAGCTACTAGAAAGATATCGTCAATAAAACGGAAATAGAGATTAATGTGTGATGTAAAACGTCTATGATTGGGCCCGTATATGTATTCTTTTTTCCAGGAAGGCCATAAATATGTTAGCTAAGGACGGAGCGGCTGCTTGGCCCATTGAAATTCCGTTTTTTTGGATAAAGAAATCATATTCGAATTGAAAATAATTATAATCACACAGGATGTCGTAAATTTCCATCAAAAAGCTAGTAGGAGTTAATTTTTCAGACCTATTTTCGAGAACGTCCATTAGCATCATTCTCAAATCTGTTAGAGAGTACGTGAGTATATAAGGAGACCACATCAATAGTGTATAGTATANCTTCAGAATGTACTACCTTGTTCTCCACTTTCCTCAGAAAGTCTGCAGTGTCTTTTAAATATCTGGCGTAGTCTTAACAAATGGCTGGATGTGAAAATCGAGGAATTTAGAAAGCGGTTCGAGGAGACCCCGCAGCAAGCGTAGTATAGGTCTCCGGCGGCGGGATAAATTTGCTTGTGCGTCTTGGGCAAAATGTAGAAATTGGGAGTTTTTGGATTGGAAACATAAAGATACTCTCCAACTTGATTAGTGATATGCCCAAGAGCTACCGCTTCCTCGATGGTGTTGCGTATTACAGTGGCAAACCGTTGAGTAGGATTGCTAGGAACTTTAACATAAAAGTTACTATCATTTAGTTGTCTGAGGCCGGATCCCACGCCCAAAGCGGATTTAGATAAAATCCAGCAACAATGCCAAGCTCTATACAAAGAAATCAGAGAATTAAAAATAGGCAAAATTAGGAGGGATGAAAAAGATAAAAGGGAAGGACGAATTCTAAACCTCCTAACAGATCAGGCCAATCTTACAAACGCCTGACCTTCTCCCAGGAATCAGACGACTCCACAGGTGGGCTCGCTCTACTGATTCAGAAGGATCTAAATCCCAGCCCTACAACTAAGAAATAAAGGAAAAAGCAATACTATAAAAGAAAAATTTTCAGAAGGCCAAGCTTCGCCACCCAATCCAACTTAGTGGTCAACTTATCCCAGTACGCTCTATCCCAAAAGAAATAGAATTATTAAATCATGGCTTTTCCTTCGTCAGCACACCTATAAATTATGATTTAGACATTCGCAAAGATCTCGCCTCCTATTCAGGACGATAAGGCTCAAAAGAACACTTTTCTACTCTCCCTAATAATGTCGACCAAAATCCCATGGCAAAATTTAAGCCAAAAGCTCCTTTATCCCATCTAACGTATCTTATGCTGTGCGCACCTTGAGAACACAGTTTTGAGAGAGATTGAGAAGGCTAATGCCTCTAAAAACCACTGTATGGTAACTTATCTACCAATGACATAGAAATTTAAATAAATTAGAGTAATAATCCCACGATTTGTAATTAAAAAAGCAGATAAATGTGGTTCCGTTGTTATTCTAGACAGAGATGTTTATGTTCAAGAGTGCCTCAGACAACTAAATGATAGTAACTTTTTATGTTAAAATTCCTAGCGATCCTACTCAACGGTTTGCCACTGTAATACGCAACACCATCGAGAGAGCGGTAGCTCTTGGGCATATCACTAATCAAGTTGGAGAGTATCTTTATGTTTCCAATCCAAAAACTCCCAATTTCTACATTTTGCCAAGACGCACAAAAGCAAAATTTATCCTCCGCCCGGAGACTATGCTCGCTTGCTGCGGGGGTCTCCTCGAACCTTTCTAAATTCCTCGATTTTCACATCCAGCCATTTGTTAAGACTAGACCCGCATATTTAAAAGACACTGCAGACTTTCTGAGGAAAGTGGAGAACAAGGTAGTACATTCTGAAGCCCCAATATACTATACACTATTGATGATATCTTTCTGGTCTCACTTATATACCTCAGCAAACTCAGTGTCAATTTCCTAACCCCTAACAGATTTGAGAATGATGTTCCTAATTAAGCGATTGTTCCTCCTTATCTGATTACAATGCGCAGGCAAACCTAATGATGACTGGATTTCATGGAACCCCAATCCCCTTTCTTCCCCCTCCTGCCGAACACTTTTTCTTCTCCACTCGGGCTCCCTTTCCCAGCCTCGCTCTGCCCACTTTGCTCTGGGGGCGAGTCTGCGCGATTTTTGCGAGTGTCCCACTTGACACGGGTCACGTCTTCCTCCCTCCCCCTCCCCTCCTGAACACGCTCACGCTGCCCCCTCGGAAGTCCGCCGGTGCTGGCAGGTTCGTCACTGGCTGAGTTCGACATTTCTGCCGTCCTGGCCCCTCCTCGAGATGCCTCCAGGCGTCGGCGCCGTGCTGGAAGAAGTTGGGGGAGCATTCTGGAGGAGGCAAGACCTAACATGGCGTGCGTCCTTGAAGACGCCCAACCACTCCATGTGCTGGGACCCCGGGAAGAAGCAGTACCTGGAAGCAGTGGTCTGCCGGAAGCCCTGGAGTCCCGCCCTCGGATGACCCTGTCCCTAGCAACGACCTCGTTAGGGAGAAGCGCGGACCCCGGACGAGGAGGAGACAACGCCGGAAGCGGAAGGAAGGCGAGTACGCCATCCCCTGCGCCTCAGACTGGAGGACAGGCCCAGCCCCCTGCCGGAGAGTCCGGAAGGACCGGGATCACAGAGCCAGAGCCTTGGCTGGCTCTGTTGGCTCCCCAGAAGAAGGACGACTAACAACGAGAGCGGCGAGGCCTCAAAGGACGTTCTTAACCAGGACGTTCTGGAGCTCCTGCTATAGGCAGTCGCAGCTCCAAAGGGCCCACCAGACTACCGTGAAAGTTGTCGTGGACACAGCGCGAACGGACCGGGACCCTCAATGCGGACTCCCATGCGGGAGACGACAGTCCCCGCTCTCCGCCTGCGCCCTAGTACTAGCGATCCTGCTGGGACCTCCCCGCCTGCCCTCTTTCAATGGCGGGGTGGTGCCTTAGTGGACATCGCTGTTGACTCCTCCCCTCCTCCCTTTCCCCCATCCTTCTGTTTTTTTCCATGTCTACTGTACATCATGTTGTTTTGATGTTGCCGCTGGGCCACTCAAACTTCTGTAAACCGCTCCGAGCCTCCGGGGAGTGGCGGTATACAAGTTTGATGAAATAAAATAAAATAAATAAATAATAAAATGGCGGCAGAAGTGGCAGTGGAGAAGAAAAAGTAAGTGTTGGGCAGGAGGGGGGAAAAGGGCGCGAAGGGGAGGGGAGGAAGAGGTCTCTGTAAAGCTGGCATGGGCAAACTTGGGCCTTCCAGGTGTTTTGGACTCCAACTACCACCATTCCTAGCAGCCTCAGGCCCTTTTCCTCCCCCCCCCCCAGCATTTAAGCAGGAAAGGGCCTCAGGCTGTTAGGAATGGTGGGAGTTGAAGTCCAAAGCACCCAGAGGGCCAAAGTTTGCCCATGCCTGTTTGAGACAACAAAGTGGTGAGCCTCCTTCCAACATTGTGATTCTGGATAGAAAACAAACAACAACATAACATAACATAACATTGTTTGAGTCCACAGTGCTCTCTGGGTGTAGGTGAACTACAACCCACCTCTTCCAGCTGGCCTTCCATGTGTAGGTCTTAGTGGGACGCACCCCCCTGTTGAAAACGAGCCTTAACCCAGGTCGTTTTTAATTGCTGTATTTTGATATTTTAATGATGTTTTATGCTCTGTTTTTATTCTGTATCGCTGCTTTTACTCTGTGATCTTCTTTTTAGTGTTGTGAGCCGCCCCGAGCCCACCGGGAGTGGCGGCATAGAAGCCGAATGAAATAAAATAAATAAATAAACTTCCAAACTCAAGGTCAATTCCCAAGCAAACCCTTTCAGTACTTTCTGTTGGTAATGAGAGTTCAATATGCCAAGTTTGGTTCAATTCCATTGTTGCAAGAGTTCAGGATGCTGTTTGATTGTGTGTTACTTATAAATCCCAGAAACTATTTCCCCCAAACTCCATCTGTGTTCACATTTGGGCATATTGAGTATTCATGCCAAGTTTGGTCCTGATCCAACATTGTTTGAATCCACAGTGCTCTCTGGATATAGGTGAACTACAACTCCAAAACCCAAGGTCAATGCCCACCAAATTCTTATACTATTTTCTCTTGGTCATGGGAGTTCTGTGTGGGAAGTTTGTGTCTTTCTGCCATTCCTGCCAGGATATCTATGTTGTGTTCATCGAAACAGGCCCAGGTTTCACACTAAGTGTATAAATACTGTACATTTAAAAACATATTAACTATATGTATGACTGTGTTAGAGTGTCATTTTGTGTCATTTTGGTTGGTGGTGTGCCCCAGGATTTGATAAATGTAAAAAATGTGTCGCGGCTCAGAAAAGGTTGAAAACTACTGGAGTAGAGTCCTGATAGCCCACTTCACTTTTTCCGTTTTGTAGAGGAAGCCAATGGAGGTGCTACCAGTTAGACCAGAGTTTCCCCTAACTTTGCTCCTCCAGATGTTTTGGACTTCAGCTCCCACAATTCCTAATAGTGGGTAACCTGGTTGGGATTTCTGGTATATGAAGTCCAAATCACTTGGAGGAACAGGGTTTGAAAAACTCTGAGGTAGACCTTTCCATGACCATGTTGGTGGAAAAGTAAGGAATAACAATTTTTGAACTGGATCCTAATTGGTTAGGGCGACTCAAAGGCTTTATACGGCTCGGGAAAGAAAAGATGTTGTCGGCTGTTCTGTGAATCCCAACAACGAATTGTTTCAGGCCCACTGATCTCCTTGATTCCTCCCTTTTCTCCCATTTGTCATCTCCTCAATCTCTTGTTTTTCTAACACTGCCTCCTAGATTTTAAGCAAAGCGATTGCTGGGAGATGATAGATTTCACAAGAGCAATCTCTGGGGTTACTGGTTTGAGGAAAAAGCTCTCCCGGGCACGAGTTCTTTGAAGGATCTTGCAAGCTCAAGGTTTTTTATAAAGACAACTAGCTGACCCGTGCATGCTTTGCTGTGCAATAGTCATTCTCTCTCTCTCTCTCTCTCTCTCTCTCTTCTCTTTCTCTTTCTCTTTCTTTCTCTCTCTCGCTGCCTCCTCCTCCCTGACCAGCCCCTCCCTCCCTGTTCGGAGCGGCCGGGGGGGGGGGGAGGCGGATGGAGGAGGAGGGCCTAAGGAAGAGGAAGGGAGGCGCCTCCTCCTCCCTGCCCGGCCCCCTCCCTCCCCCGGAGCCGCCGCCGCTGTTCCCAATTGGAGTGGCAAGGGGGAGGCGGAACGGAGGTGGCGGAGGAGGAGGCGAGGGTGAGTGTTGGCTGCCATGCGCGAATGTTCTAAGCGCGCGTTGGCAACGAAGAGGCAGGGATGGCAGGTTCCGTTGCCCCATTTTTGGGGCTTGTGTTTGGGGGTGTTGTGAGGTACCTAGGGCCGGTTTTTTTGGCCATCTAGGTACCTCGTGGTATGGTTGATTGTGTTGCCGAGTTTTGTGCTTCTGGGGTTTATAGTTTAGTTGTCTATTTGCCCCGTTGCACGACGTGAAGAAAAATATAGAGAGAGACTAGCTGTACCCAGCACGCGTTGCTGTGCCCTATTTAGGAGATGTGAGGAAGTGTGGGTATGTAAGGGTTGGTAATGTTGTGATAATGTGTTTTGTGTGTGTATATATGTGTGTGTGTGTATGTATGTGTATGTATGTTTGTGTATCTCTGTGTGTGTCTGTATGTATATGTGTTTGTGTATGTATGTGTATGCTTGTTTGTATGTATTTGTGTGTGTATGTGTATGCATGTGTGTGTGTACGTTTGTGTGTGTGTGTATGTATTCCCCGTCTCTCTCTGTCTCGCTCTCCCTCTCTCTCTCCACCCCCATCTCTCTGCCTCTGATTCCCCCTTATATCCCCCCCCTCTCTCTGTCCTAGGCCTCCCCCCTGTCTCTCTCAGTCCCTCTCTCTCTCCCTGCCTCCCTCCCTGGCACGCATGGGGGAGCAGGGCCGGAGATGGGCGATCCGCTCTCCGCCGTGGGCCGCGGTTGCAGCGGCGGCACCTCAAAGAAGGTAAGCCCGGGAGCTTACCTTTTGAGGCGCGGTCGTTGGATCCGCGGGGGCGGTGGTGGAGGGCGTTTCGCCGATCTCCGGCCCTGCCTCCCGCCCTGGCGCGCATGGGGAGGCAGGGCCGGGAGAGACGGTGCGGCTCCCCCCTCGGCCTCGTCCCGGGCAGCGGAATGGAGCCGGCGGGTAGCAGCGGAGAGCCCTTTGCCGCCTCTCCTCCGGTGGCCAAAGAGCAGGCGAAGGGAACCGGGGAACCCCTCTCCCCTGCGGCCTCCTCCTCGGGCAGCGGAGGCCGCAGGGAGAGGGGTTGCCCGGTTCCCCTCGGCCTGCTCTTCGGCCACCGGAGGAGAGCGGCAAGGGCTGTCCGCCGCTACCCCGCCCGGCTCCATTCCGCTGGGCGAAGAGGAGGCGGAAGGGAGAGATGGCACGGCTTCCCTCCCGGCCCCATCCCCGGGGGAGGACGGGAGGAGGCAGCGGAGGGGGCGGAGGAAGCAGGCATGGCGGAGAAGGCGTGGCCGGGCAGGGGATTACGGCTCCCAGATTGCTCTGCGCAGGCATTGTGGGCTATTTCCGGTGCTGTTTCCGCCCTTTTTTAGAGTGAGGCGCGCAGAGGCTTCTGGGAGTTGTAGTCCCGTGGCTGCGCCGTTCTCCCTCGCCGTTTCGTTGGCTGTCCTGGTGGAGGGTCGTGCGGGCGGGGCTGCGGCGGCGTCCTCCCGGGATGTGTGCTGTTGGGTCCCGGGAGCCGCGTGGAGGATGTCGCCTCGTTGGTCTCAGGAGTGGTTCGTAAGTGGCGGAGGAGGGGGGCATGGCGTGGGATGTTGCGCATGCGTGGTATTGTGTTGGTTTTATGGCGGCCATGGTGTGTGTGGGGTTGTTTGCGCATGCGTGTTATTGTTGTTTTTGGGGGATGTTGTGGGGGTGTTGTGTTGTTTTTCGGGGTGTTTTAGTGGGTGGAGTTTGTACCTCGGGGTGGGGATGAGTGGCTCTGGGTGTTGTTGTGTGTGTGGGAAATGTAGTTTTGGCGTGCATTAGCCCCGTTGCACGACCACTTCCCTTTTATATATATAGATTAACCCACACAACTCCAAAAAGGGAAAGAAGACAGGTTGAGGACAAGCTGGTTTAAAAGCAAAAGCACTTTTCCCTTTATTAAGGAGGCAGAAGAAAATAGCAGAAGAAACCCAAAAGAACGGTGCTGTTTCTCAAAAGGAAAAGACAGATTCTGAAAACTGGGCTATCTAAGGAGGTTATGCGGCAACACTTAAAGGGGCTTTGGATGAACACGCATAGATCTTCTCACCCTTTGAGGTGAAGAAAAACCCAAACAAGACGGAGAATGAAGCTCTGGAAGGTGACCAGGGGAAGAAGGTTACCGGGGAATCTTTGGAGATTTTTTCATCTCTTGCTGGTGAAGCTTCTTTTTTTTCTCGTTTCTGTGGAAATCAGCTTCCTGCTGTGTCCTGGAGAATTTGCGGAATTTGCGCTCCCTGAGTGCCGCTCCTGTTATCAACCTGGCTGCTGTCCGTTGAACCAGTTGAAGCTTCGAGCAGTCTTCAAAGGCAGTCCCACGTAGAGGGCGTTGCAGTAATCTATACAGGATGTAACCAGAGCGTGGACTACCGTGGACTATATTTAACTTGTTGCTAACTTAAGAGCTGCCAACTGAAGGAAACAGTTCTGGGTCAGGGAAAACATGACCCCAAAGTTATCCTAGGGGGAGCTCAAAAGAAAAGGTTCCATGCGCTTAAAATGATGTGTGCCTGTCTGGCAATCCAAGATCTGTGTGCGAAGGGCAGGGGTCAATGTGACTTCTGTCACCCTTTGGTAATGGTTCCTAATGACTCTTAGACAATGAGGTTGTAACACATTCCTTGATGATACAGCCTGGCAGACTTCCAGTCCGGCTTCCGATTCAGAGCATGGGACGGAGAGCGTCCTGGTCTCCATCACAGACCAGCTACGTTGCCAGCTGGACCAAGGCGGATCGGCGCTGCTCATGTTATTGACCACACCAGCGTTTGATACAGTCGATTTGATCTTTGACTCACCATCTTGCCGGCGCCGCGGTGGGGGACAGCCTTGAAATGGCTGTCCTCCTTCCTCCGAACCGGTCACAAGCAGTGAGTGAGGAGGGGCGTGTGGTCTCCGGGCTCCCTTAAATTGGTTCCTCAGGGGGCCGTACTCCCCCTCTATTATTAACATCTGCGACGCGACCACTTGCTCAGCTGGTGCATAGCTTTGGGCTGGAATGTCACCAGTACGCTGATGACACCCAGCTCATTCTG
>JARBWK010000009.1:13949025-13981750 GCA_030556195.1 Anolis apletophallus | reverse complement strand
TCTGGTTCATCACGGTCTATGGTGCCTGGATTTCACCCACCGCATCCTGGTTACCGTGTCCTTTGCTCTTATTGAGCCAATAGGGGATACTCCCGAGTGACTTGGGACTAATCTCATTTGATTATATCAGATGGACTTGATATTCCAGCCACTCGCGGACACGGTACAAAAGACGGTTGCATAACAATGCGTGATGTAGATCTGATACTTGTCTAATGATTAATGCGTGATAAATGAACGTATGATTTGAATATTGTGTTGAACTACTTTCTGAGTTATCTCTAACCAGACTTTCATAATAGATCACCTTAATTACTCTCATTTAGCTTTATGCTTAATATCTTTGCTGGATGGGATTAAGCTCTCCCTGTGATCTCAGGTTCACAGTGGCCAAAATCGTTAGACACTTGGTTAGGACTAATGTGCTAGCTGCATTCATTCCTGGAGATTTCGGGGTCACAGCAACACATGACCTGCTTACCGTATTTTTCGCACCATAAAAGGCTTTTTAACTGATGATAAAACGCACCTAGATTTTAGAAGAAGAAAATTGGAAAAAATATTTTGGGCCAAAAAGTGCTTCCGCGGGGCCCACTTTTTGGCCCAAAATATTTTTTTCCAATTTCTTTCTGAAAGGTGGACCCTCCTCGGCGCCCTCCGCCATCCCTAAGCCTTGCCCTTGGCCGCCTCCTCCTCGGTCCCGCCTCCTCCTCCGCCTCCTCTGCCTCCGCCACCAACCGCCGCCCGCCCCCCCGCCGCCCCCGCCGCTTTCCGCCGCTTTCCGCCGCTTTCCGCCGCTTTCCGCCGCTTTTAGCCCCTTTCGCCGCTTTCCGCGCTTTTTTGCCTTTCGCCGCCGCCTCCGCCACTTACGCGCCTCCCTCGCCGCCGCCGCGCATGCAGTAGGTCCCAAGCGCGTCTGGCGCGTCTGACATCTGACGCAGGTGCGCCAGGCGTGCCTCGTCAGCGCGCCAGCATCAGACGTCAGACGCGTGAGCGCGCTTGGGACCTACTAGCATGTGCGGCGGCGGCGGCGGGAGGCGGCGGTAGCGGCGGAGGCGGCGTGGCAGCGAAAGCGGTGGGAGAGCCGCCCCCCCCCCTCGCCGCCTCCCGCGCCTCCCGCCGCCTCCGCCGCTTACCACCGCCTCCTCGCGCCGCATGCGCAGTAGGTCCCAAAGCGCGCCTCACGCGTCTGACGTCTGGCGCTGGCGCTGACGCAGGCACGCCTGGCGCACCTGCGTCAGACGTCAGACGCACCAGACGCGCTTGGGACCTACTGCGCATCTGCGCGGCGGGAGGCGGCGGTGGCGGCGGGCGCGGAAAGGGGTGACAAGCGGCGAAAGCGGCGGAAACGGGCGGCGCGGAAAGGGGCGGAAAGCGGCGGAAAGCGGCGATAAGCGGCGGAGGCGGCGGGGGCGGTGGCGGGCGTGGCGCAGGCAGAGGAGGCGGGAGGCAGGACCGAGGAGGAGGGCGGCCAAGGGAAAGGCTTTCTATCGCCCTCCCCTCTTCCGCTCCATAAGATGCAGCTGATTTTTCCTCCTACTTTGGGAGGAAAAACTGCGTCTTATGGTGCGAAAAATACGGTATATCCTACCTCGATTATCACTCACTTCACATGGATTTCCAACAGGATAGCATGGGGAAAGTTCAATGGGTCCAATACATTGCAGGAAGATTGTTGACCAGGACTGATTGAAGGGATTATATGGCTCTCCTATTACAATAGCTTCACAGGCTACAGATCTGCATCTAAGGATAATTCAAAGTGGAACTATAGAATTTAAAATAGAATCATAGTGGTATAATTATGCAGTGGAAATAATCCCCTTATTTGTTACTACTGCCCTGAATGCACTCCTTTTCTTTATCACATGAAAGTGAATCACTGTCATTCTTTTATTTATTTATTTATTTATTTATTTATTTATTTATTTATTTATTTATTTATTGAGTTTCTATGCCGCCACTCCCGGGAGGCTTGGGGCGGCTCACACAGGCAAGGTACAAAACAACATATTAAAAACAGATTTAAAAACACGCCAAAATACAACACATAGTCTAAAACAACAAGATTAAAAACAGCACGATGTGCAGAGTACAAAGCACAACAAGTGTAACATATAACATCTTTTGTATATGTAAAAACAAAGTATCATTGTTAGAGAGGACATGACACTTTATGACAGATGTTCTTTCTCTGATCACATTTCAGGTGGTCAGGGTTACATAGAGGCAACGTGTTTGTGTGTTATATTTGAATGCAGTATTTCCATCAGTGAACATGCACCGGGAATGTGGCACAGCTGGCTAGGTGTCAACTGCATAAGATCCTTCTGACCAATAGGTCATGAGTTTGAGGCCTGCCTGGGTCGAGGTGGGTGCTTGACCTTTAAGTGTAGCCTGCTGTTGACCTTTGCAGCCCAAAAGACAGTTGCATCTGTTAAGTAGGAGATAAAGGTATCGCATTAAGTGGGGAGGCAAATTTTGACTGAATTATGAGGCCATTAGAGAACTCCAGGAATGGTGAAGGAATGCGGAAGGAACAACAAGGGAAGCTGGAACGCTGAGCGATGAGGAGTGCATCAGCTCCCCCTGGTGGCCAGAGTTTGCCTCTGTTCATCTATATGTGTGTATGTGGAAACGGCAGGGATTGTCTGCTAAGTATTTGTACCTGCAATCCGCTCTGAGTCCTCTTCAGGTTGAGAAGAGCGGAATATAAATAAAGTAAATAAAATAATTTCTTCCTCCCCCTTTTATTGTCACAACAACCCTGTAACGTAATCTAGGCAAAGACATAACAAATGCGTAAAGATCACAAAATTAATTATATGGCTCACTGGTGTTCAGAAAGTGAGCCTTGCAACACACCAGTCACACCACCACATTGGCTTTTACACACCGACAGATGCACAAACACACCATTTTAAAACGTATATAAATATAAGTTGAATGTATCTCCCCCTTTACTTGCACAGTTATAAACTGTCTGCCTATTGCAAAATCTTAGAGTGGCAAGCAATAAATTTGTAATAAAAACAATGGTATAATAATAAAATGCTTGCTTCAAGAAAATAATGATACAGATGTATGTATGTATTTATATATTTATGCATTTAAAAATATAACCCACTATTCTCCCAATAATGGACCTAAAGTGACATACAATACATGTTTAAAAAGTATTAAATAATCAATCAAAGTAAAATACTGATTTTAAACAATTAAAACTGCATCAAATGCACACTGAATATTTTTTAAAAGCACATCTACTGCACATGCTCCTTTCCCTTTCTAGTTAAAGGCCAGAGGCCTTTGGGAACATTCTGTTTCCAATTATTTGGAGAGAAATAAATAAAGGGATTCTGAACAATTGCAGGGCCCCTATCTGTTGTAGCCCATTGATAAGTGTAGTATTACAGTTTGATCTTGATTTAATTGGTCATTAGATTACTGGGAACGTCCACACATAACTCAAACTCATGCTGAAGCAGGTTTAAAATGGCTTTTTGTACCAAATAATAGAGGAAAAGTACAGTAATTGAAATTATTTTCCATGAGAAATAATGATTGATTTTCCCACACCATAGTCCAGTCATTGTTCATTGATTGAAATTACTTTCTGCTTCCCTAAGAATGATAGTGACATTTCTCTCACACTTCTCCCAATGACATCCTTCACCCCCTCTTCCAATCCTTTTAATTTACTTAATTGTTCATAAAAATATAATATTAGCTCATTTCTTCCCAAAGGTACTGTCTTGGGCAACAGTAAACAATATTATGAAATTATTAAATTGGGTCAGGTTAATTTAATTTGTGTTCGGCTCTACAGTTTCAGATTATCCGGTGGGTTTACAAATAAATCACAGATCAGCTATATGTGATGTTATCTGGCCTTATTCTAAATGAACCAGTTTGGATGGATTAAAAGGACACACTAATGAAAATGACTGCAGATTAAACAGGAATCACTGGGACAGACCTTATAGGTAAAGCAGGCTTGCATTCAAAAATGACTTATCTTTGCAGAGCCTGGAAAGAATTTAATTAAATCTCTGTGCCAACTTATCTGATATTCCAGAGAGAATTAGTGCTCCAAAATGTACTGTACAGGGCCTGTCTTGATGATTTTCCTCTCCCCTTTCCACTCTAAAGCTTTAGAGAAAAATCATCTTAAATGGGAAATGTTACACAAACGCTCTCATATTTCTTCCCATCTCAGTAGTATTCTTATTCAATAAAATTTGTCATATATCATCACAAAAGAAAACATGGTTTGGGACCCCAAATAATAAGTCTATCAACTATGTTGAACCTTTGTTTCCATTCTTGCCTAATTGGTTTGTGTCCGTTACTTTTATTATGTATTGGTGTGTACAAGATTTCATTTTTAATTCATAAGTTTTCTATATACAAACATATATTAAGAAACACAAGGGGGGGGCCCTCACACAAAAGTATAAGAATCAAAACTCACCCAGTACTTTTTGTTTGAATTCGGTAATGCTTGGAAGTCTAGCAAAGTCAGTTTCATTTTCAGAGCAAGCGAGGGAAGCCAAAAAGGCTGCAATTCCGCTTTAAATATTAATGGTTGTGGCGCCCCCACGGGCTGGTTTTATATCTGTATTTTGTATTTGGTTGCCCTTTACCTGCATGGGCCTTTATTCTATTGTCCAGCCATGTGGGCTTGATGGGCGGAGTTATGTCTTGGCCCAAACCTGACCTCACCGCCCCTAAATCCTCCTCTTCCAGATGTCACCTGAGAGGCAGGACTTCCTCTCTGGCCTCATTCCAGAGAACACCCAGACATAGCAAGATGGAATCTAAGCCATGCTGGGACAAAGCATCTTAGCTCACTGCTACAAAGCCAACCTACGCTTTCAGCCATGATTTACAGGGACAAAGGAACATCAGCCTTCATACATAGCCTGTAGATTTTGGGGATCCAGAGAACTTCGCGAGTCAAAGGAACCATTGAAGGAAACAGGAAACTGGAATCTAAGAAAGGCACCATCCCTCTGCAAAACTAAGAGGCAAGTGATAGCTTCCTTTTTCAATGACCCCTTTTGCAACCTACTTCAAGCATTTTGGGCCACCAGCATTTTTACTGGTTGTTTTTCAATAAATCTTGTTTGGTTCACTATTTTGAGTCTAGCATTCATTCTTAAAGATTTTCCAGGTCTCCCTGCATGTGGGACAGCTTGTCTCTACCTTCAGGGCCATAGCTTTTAAAGTCCATTTTCTAGGCCCTGAAGGCAGAAGAATGGTATTTTGCCACAAGGAGAGAAAAGCAGGAGGGTAGGACAAGCTGAGTGAGCTGGGAAAGAGACTGAGAGAGCCCAGAATTCTGGGAAATGTAGTTTGAGAAATTGAGGAGAAAATTCAAAAGGCCTTGTCCTAAACTACTTTTCCCAGAATTCGTCCCCACATCAGAAAGCCCAGATTTTGTATGGGATGGAAGTACTCATTTACGTTTTGTCTTAACCCTTTCCTTCACAACCCTTTCCCTTTCATATCCCTCCACTTCCCTCCAACCCCCCCCAAAAAAACCCCTTCTCCCCATATGTGTATTATGTGATAGATATGTATAGTACTATACTATCTATTGTTTGTACTGTTTTTATATAAGCTTTTAAAAGAAACTAAATAAAGCATTTAAAAAAGCCCAAATTAGGAAAGGGGAGAGATTTTTCCCACCTAACAGCAACCAGAGTTTGAATCTGCAAAAAGGAGGATGGACCAATGTTTCAAGTAAATAAATCTCTGTGCTATGCTGGGAAGAATTCCCTAAATTGAAATTGTATTGGTTAAAGCAGTGATTTTCAACCTTTTTTGAGCCGCGGCACATTTTTTATATTTACAAAATCCCGGGGCATACCACTAACCAAAATGACACAAAATGACACTCTAACACAGTAATACACATAGTTCATATGTTTTAAAATGTATTTATACACTCACTTAGTGTGAAACCTGGGCCTGTTTCGATGAACACAAAATAGATATTCTGGCAGGAATGGTAGAAAAACACACACGAAGCTCTTGCTCAACAGCTGTCAGTCTCTCTCTGTTTTTAGTTTTTATCACATTGTCTCGAGCTCACCGTCTTTTCTTTTTTCTTTTGTCCACCACTCATATTAGGGCCTTCATCTGTGTCATAATTTTGTCCAGGGCCCTGTTCGGCATTTGCATTTTCCCTTCTCAAAAACTTCTCCATCACTGTCACTCGCTTGTCTTGCTGTGATCCCAAATTGCCACTCTAACTTTGTTTACTTAGCCGCATCTGAGCGAATCCAAGATGGCGCAACCATAGCACTCTCGTGTCACTTCTTAGGTGATGCGAGAGTGCCATGGTTCCATTTCTTAAAGGGACAGATGCACCATATAGTTTATATATGAATGAAGTTTGAAATTAATTTCCCACGGCACACCTGATGATCTCTCACGGCACACTAGTGTTCCGTGGCACACTGGTTGAAAATCATTGGGTTAAAGACATTCAGTGAGATAGCCATTTCTCAAAATGTTTTGTCAAAATTTTAAAAAAATCCCTCAAAATCAATACAAAATCTATTGTAGTTTTTAAAACTGTTATTAGTAATAATTTTGAAAGTTCCCCCAAAATTTGTGGATAAGTGAAACATTCCAAAACATGTGGTAAATGGGGTTTTAAAAAAATAATTGTTGAAAGTTTCATGCCAATAGCTCTAACAATAAAGGAGAAATGTAATGAGCACCAACTGTATATTTTGTAAACCTGCTAAATCTTTTGAATATTTTTCCTCTTTTCTTTTTTATCATCTGCTTTATTTCTTATGTACACTATACAATGATTAAAATTATTTTAAAAATTAGAGAAAGGCACCCCCGAAGTTTCCCATTGGCACAATGACTTATGCACACACATTACATGATTTTAAAATTGTGTTTAATGTTTTATTGTTTTCAATTTGTTTTAACGTGCATGTTTATTTTTTATTGTATGTTGTCTGTTGTCTGTTGATGGCATCAAATTGGTGCTTAATTTAAGGCCGCTCTGAGTCCCCTTTGGGGTTGAAAGGGGCAGCATATAAATATAGTAAATAAATATTTTTTTCCTGTGAAAGTTAAGGAGGGGCTTGTATTTGGAAAAAAATCATTCCAAGTCCCCTTCTGCATTCTTTCCAGAAATAGATGGATTTTAAGTGCAAAATGTATCACCTCTTTCTGTTAACTACTGAGGTGTCACATAAAGAACATGTAAAATGCAGAAGAAGCCATGATTTCCAAGGATCACCACCATCCACATGTATTTCTGCACATGTGGGTTGATACTGGAAAATATAAAGTTCTCACTTCCATTATTCTTCCCAAACAGGTCCCCTGTGTTAGTAAAATCATGTCTTACTAACTTGTTAGAATTCTTTGAGGGTGTAAATAAACACATAGAAAAAGGGGACCCAATTGATATTGTTTACCTTGACTTTCAAAAGGCTTTTGACAAAGTCCCTCACCAAAGGCTCCTAAATAAGCTCTTCAGCCATGGAATCAGGGGACAGGTCTCTCGAAATTGAGTGAATGGGCAACAAAGTGGCAAATGCATTTTAACCTAAACAAGTGTAAAGTCATGCACATCGGGGCAAAGAACCCCAACTACACCTACAAATTGATGGGGTCAAAGCTTTCCGAGACAAACCAGGAAAGGGATCTTGGGGTTTTGGTGGACAGCTCAATGAAGATGTCAACCCAGTGCGCAGCAGCAGTGAAAAAAGCTAATTCTATGCTAGGCATGATCAGAAAGGGAATCGAAAATAGGTCAGCAAATGTTGTATTACCTCTCTACAAATCGATGGTAAGGCCACATTTGGAGTACTGTGTACAATTCTGGTCTCTGCACCTTAAGAAGGATATAACGGAACTGGAAAAGGTACAGAAAAGGGCAACAAGAATGATCCAAGGGATGGAGCAGCTCCCTTATGAAACCAGGTTGCAACGCCTTGGTCTTTTTCAGCCTTGAAAGACAGCGTTTAAGAGGTGACTTGATCAAGTGTATAAAATCATGCATGGGATAGAAAAGGTGAATAAAGAAAATTATTTTCTTTGTCACAAAACACTAGGACTAGAGGGCACTCCCTGAAGCTCCAAGGTAGGAAAATTAGGACTAATAAAGGGAAATATTTCTTCACCCAGAGGGTCATTGGGTTATGGAATTTACTTCCAGAAGAGGTCGTGACAGCTGTCAGCCTGAACAACTTCAAGGCAGGATTAGACAGATTCATGGATACCAAGTGTATCGGTAGTTACTGAAAAGGACATTCAAGTGCCACCTCGGAGTTGGTTGAGGTAGGCAGGATTTCCCTGGGTACTGGTTGTGGGGGGTCGGGAGCAGGTTAGGGTTTTGCCCTCCCTTCTGCTCGAGATCCCCGCGTACAACTGGTGGGCCACTGTGTGATACAGAATGCTGGACTAGATGGGCTGAGGTCCGATTCAGCATGGCTCTTCTTATGTTCTTATGTTCTTAAAACAATTACTCAACTAGAAACTAATAATAACCAATAGATGTCCTACACTATCTCATGAGGCAGAAATACTGAGCTCGAGGAATATGTTAGGCTGACTTCATGCAGGACAAGTTACCTAGTTTGTCTCTTTGATCTATGCAGAAAGGGCAGCCCTAGGGCACTGGGCAGTGAGATACAAAGCAATGGCCTGGAGATTAATGACTGTCTGTGAAGGCAGATTTGCACTGACTTTCCAGGAAAAAAACAAACAAACATGTTCAAATATTGGCCCTTATGTGATACAGTGGTGGCTTAGTAAATGAAACATTTGGATTCGGCTACATAGATTTCTATAGTAAGAAATAAATTAACAAAGGTTTATATAGTTTACAAAAATTGGAAGACAAAAGTTATGTGATACACACACACACACACACACTGTATTTATATTCCGCTCTTCTCACCCCGAGGCGGATTACAGGTACATATTAGGCATGCTAAAATTGAAACGAAAATCTAATTGATTCGTTAGAAATTCGTAATTAATGGGACTTTTGTTGTTTTACGGCTCGCTGTCGTGAACCCGGAAGTAGACTTCCTTTACGGCACTTCGCGGCGCCATTTTTGTATATGGGCCGTAAAGCATTCGTATGGCTTCGTTGCCCTTTTTAAGCGTGTTTTGTCATTGGCTGAGGAGAAAGGCCCTCGCGCCTCTCTGCCTCTCTCTAGCCTCGATCCAGGCTAGAGAGAGCAGAGGGGTGCGCGGCCCTTCCAGCTAAAATATGCCGACCCAGGCTTGGGTCGGCTTATATTTTAGCTGGAAAGCTCCTCAAGCACCCCTCTGCTTCTCTCTAGCCTGGATCCAGGCTAGAGAGAGCGGAGAGGCAGCAGGCGCCTCCCAGCCAAAATGGGTCGGCTATATTTTAGCTGGAAAGGCGCCCCGTACTGCTTGTGCCTCTCTCTAGCCTCGATCCATGGATCGAGGCTAGAGAGAGGCGAGGTGAGCGAGGCACCCGGCGGCGCGGGGGGAAGAGGGGCGAAGAAGAGAAAAGAAGGGATGGGGAACCAAAGAGCAAAGGAAGGAATGAAAGAAGAGGGTAGAGAAGGAAGAAAGGAGGAAAGGGGAAATAATAAGGGCAGGGGGAGAATCGTACTTCACTTTTTCACAATTGTCCGGAGAGCTAGTAGCTAGTAGCTACTACCTCTTATATTTATGTTATACATTACAGCTCCACTTAATTGCACTGCAGAGGTGAAGGGGAATGTTCCCCCCCCTGATTTTTAACTGTTTCCCTGCTTTTCCTACTTTAGAACCACTTTAGAATTTCGTTTAGTACTTAAGTTACATTTTAGCACTTTTTGGAAAAATTTTTGTAAGTCTTTGATATACTAATCAAAAAAAAAATCTCCCCCCATTTGATTTTAGAATCCCGATTTTAGGATTCTAAACCAACCCTAGTACATATACTTAGCAGACAATCCCTGCCGTTTCCACAAACACACATAAAGATGAACAGAGGCAAACTCTGGCCACCAGGGGGAGCTGATGCACTCCTCATCTCTCAGCATTCCCAGAATCCCTTGCTGTTCCTTCCGCATTCCTCAGCGTTCCTGGAGTTCTTTATTGGCCTTATATTTCAGTCAAAATTTGCCTCCCCACTTAATGTGGTACCTTTATCTTCTACTTGACAGATGCAACTGTCTTTTGGGCTGCAAAGGTCGACAGCAGGCTGCACTTAAAGGTCGAGCACCCACCTCGACCCGAGCAGGCCTCAAACTCATGACCTACTGGTCAGAGAGATCTTATGCAGCTGACCCTTATCCAGCTGCGCCACATTCCCGGTGATGAGAAATAAAGTTACATAAAGTTTTGCTATGGAAATGTAATGAAAATGAACAAAGAACAAACATTTGGGAACAATATGGTTTTAGATCTTGTGCATATGAAGGTTTTTACATTAAATGATGAAATAGTTTCAAAGTTTTATATGACAAAAATTCAGTTTATATATAATGGTTAGTTCAATTTTAATTATGATGATATGGTCACTTATAATTGCAATTGAGAAAATGTATTTCTGCTTTAAGAAACTGATTTGGTACAACTGAAATTTAGAAGTTACTTTACTTTATGTTACATATACATTTAAAAATGAAATCAATATGCAAAAAGGGGAAATGTGTAACAAAAATTTAATATGCAGATTTGATAAATGTGGATTTGATATGTGGGAATGAATGGAGTTGAATGTAAGAATGAAAGAGTGGAACTAATATTTTTGGAAACAACAATTCTAAAAAAACCAGCACCTGAAATGACTAAACCTGCTTGCTGGACTGCAATTAAAAGTTGCTACTGTAAAAGTAAACTGTGATAAGAACTGTTACAATGTTAACAGAAATGTTTACAATGTTAAGAAGGAAGTCAACACAAGGCTAACACAAATCAAGAAGAATCAACATCTGCCAGGAGGTGAAGATTCAAGACAGGACAATTATTTACTACATCAGCAGAATATTCCTATAAAATACTCGATCTAATAATTCTCAAGTGTGGCAGAATGCAGGAGTCTGTTCCACCTGCTATGCTCTGGTTCATGGGAAGGACAGAGATAATGTACACATGGAGAGTTGTAGATTTGCATGGGAGCAGTCTGGTCACTTAGGCCTTTTTTTCTCAAGGGAAGATAAATACGTGTGTTTTGGGGTCTTGTATTTTGTGCAGGGAGCCAGGTTGTGGGGTATGGAAAACAGAGGTCTGGTCTGTGGCATTGTTTTTGGGGAAAGAGAAGTTTTGAAGTTTTGGAACTATGCGTTGACAGGCTGCAGGGAAGCAGGGTCTGGCCGAAGAGATGTGCTTCTCCAAGGAGGGAGAAAAGCATACGGGAATATTTGGATGCATGAGGATGAATGCATGCACATGTGTGTGAATGAGGATTGAAAATGTAATTCTCCTTTGTTTGTTAGCCATGTAATTGTAAACCCAATGTAGTTGCATAGAATCTGTATGTCTGTATGTGTAAAGGTATAAAAGTTCTGATATACCCTCTCACACTGGAAATTGCAATAAAAAGAACCTATGCTTTAAAGTTATTGAAAAGTTATTCATGAGACTTGCACAAGAGGTGGAGCCACTAGGCATGGTTTAGAACCCAAAAATGGCGATTCTTAAATCAAATGGGGGGGGGGATTTTTTTTAGATTAGTATATCAAAGACTTACAAAAAAATTCCCAAAAATTTCTAAAATGTAACTTAAGTACTAACTAAATTCGTTAGTAATTCGTATGCCAGAGCATGCGCATTCCAGATGGTTTTGGCCTACAACTCCCAGAAATCCTAACAGCTGGTCAATTGGCTGGGATTTCTGGGAGTTGTAGGCCAAAACTTGAATAAACCACACTGAATTCTAGATGGGACTCTCCAAATAGGAAGGAGGGAGGGAAGGAGGGGGTATTCTATTCTTGGAAGCAGCAAAAAAAGGAGGAGGAGCCCCCCCCCTCGCTCCTCGCTGCCTCTCTCACCCCGATCCTGAGGGAGCGAGGGCCCAAGTTTGCCCAGGCTGAGAGGAAAAGGAAGAGGCCTGAGGCTGTGAGGAATGGTGGGAGTTGAAGTCCAAAACACGTACCTGGAGGGCTGAAGTTCGCCCCTGCGATGGGGCAAGGCAGAGCAACAGGGAAGAGAAGCATCTGAGAGAGCGCAGGGAGAGAGAGGATGAGAAGCGTGTGTGTGTGTGAAGCTGGCCCCTGCGATGGGGCATGGCAGCAGAGCAACGGGGAAGAGAAGGAGGGGGGGAAGGCGTGGAGGACTACACTTTCCAGAATGCATTGCCTACCTAGCAGCAGCATCACTTCCAGTTCCCCATAGAAATGCGGGAAAAAGAAGAAGCTGAATGAAGGCGGGAAGGAAATGAGGGGGAGAAGACAGGGAGAAGTGAGTAGGTAGTACAATAATTAATTAATTAATAATTAAGAATTTATTACGATCCTAACGCAAATTGTTGGCCTCAAGGACCGTAAAAGGAAGTCTACTTCCAGGTTCGCGGCAGCGATCCGTAAAACCTCAAAAGTCCCATTACATACGAATCACTTACGACTCCTTTTAATTTCCATTTCATTTTTCTCATGCCTAGGAGCCACGGTGGGAGAGGAAATGCCAATCCACCACATCAGATAGCTTGAGGAGTACTGCAGCCTGCATGCACACTTCCATCATGAAAATCTAACATTGTTTAAGACAGAAATTAGCACCACTAGATTACTGCTATCATAAAGAGATTTTTCCTGTGTTCAGCCAACTTTCCTGCAACCTCATCACACTGAGGCTGAGAAGTGTCTTCTTTCCACTTCTCTCCACTGCTGGCATGTTGCCAGCACCTAACCCCCTGAAGCCTATCATATGACACATGGCTACTTCTGGCAGGACTCTATGGAGCTCCTTGCTGCAATGCAAAAAAAAACCCCAAATGGCAGAGGAGCTGAAGAGGAAGCAGGAATAGACAGGGAAACATCATGGGAAGGGAGACTCCTTCAGGTGCTCCATGATTTCCTTGCTGTCTCACACTTTACGCCTGGCCATGTGATAAGGTTCTTAGACAATTACCATTTATCCACATCCTTTGGAAAGAATAATTTCCAGAGTTGAACTACTCTCCAAATGAAATCTAACTAGTGAAAGATAAAAGATAAACTGTTACACCTTAGAGGCCATAATTCAGCTGGGTCATAATGAAGATATCAGCTGCAATCCTGACAACCTCTCAACCAGTGAATTACACTACCATTGAATTGTGTATATTTTGTCACAGTTTCTTACTACACAGACACAGTGGTATCTACAGACTCCCTTTCCCCACTCTGAGTAGTCTAAAATAACGTAAGTAGTTAACATAAACAAATGTAGGCATAGCATTAGCAAATGTATCTGTTTTTATCTATCTAGGCAAATACAGGTTGTTATATTTTGTTTATATTTGAGACAGAAATTATTATCTGAGGGAACACTATTAATTTGCATATATCAAAAAAGGGACCTTAAAAAAACCACTCTGCAATCCCTGTTTTATACATCTATACATTTATATATAGCTTTCGGAAACCCAAGGAGAATCTTGCTTTGCCTTGCAAAATCAAATTTGTAATTAGCAATGCAGTAGTTCCTTCTTCCTCTTCCCCCTCCTCAGTTGCTGTTCCTAGGGTATAAAAACAAATTATTCACACACACATGTATATATCTCCTGTGTTGTAAGATGAAAGCCAATGATTTAGAACTGCACCCTGTGCTGCTGGAGAAATGCAGCATCTGCAATTTTTGCTGGGTTACAGCATGAAGAAACAATACGCTTGTCAGTGATTATATGGTGTCATGCCTGCAGCATTATTTTCCAGGAGTAATCAGCACTGGAATTGTCTTTCAAAAGACATTGTTAGTCTGTATTGCATGTAGGTCTCCAGTGGGGTGGGAGAAATGGCCCAGTTAGCTTAGGGCTCTGTATCTCAATCTCCTGATAGCAGTGACACATCTCCCCCACTCCATACCCTCCAAATGAGAGCTGGGGATATGCTTCCAACCAAAAGATAGAGGCTGCTGTCAATTCTAATTAACAATAAAATATAATTATTGAATGCAGACTTAATTGAAAGAACTATTGCTGTGTGCTAGAGAGGTTTTCAGGGTCAGCAGTTATCCAGGTTTGATTTCCCTTGGAGTAAATTTCATCAGAGACCTCTGATACTTTATTTAAATGTGTACACATTG
The DNA here is from genome assembly GCA_030556195.1 of Anolis apletophallus. Classification (NCBI taxonomy): domain Eukaryota; kingdom Metazoa; phylum Chordata; class Lepidosauria; order Squamata; family Anolidae; genus Anolis; species Anolis apletophallus. The sequence continues at coordinate 13,967,518 of JARBWK010000009.1, read as the reverse complement.
ATTATTGGGGTCGGAGCGGGTTTTTGAGTTCTTGGAGCCCCTCTCAAAGTTTCTATGAAATAAAACCTGCCTTGAAGCCACAGGTGAGGTCAGGGTACTCAGGCAAGTTGAGCTGTGTCCCTCTTGAGCCAAAACAAACAAACAAACAAAAAGAGGCATTAATTGAATATATGTCATGCCCCAGCCTGACTCCATAGCCAAGCCAGACAGAAGCCATGTTAAATACAAGTTACCAGCCAGGGCTGAGAAAGAACCTTTGCAGAGGCCTCCGCGTCAACCAGCGGTCAAGGCCAGACACTGCCTACTTTCTTCTCAACCCGATAAGAAGTACTGGGAAAGCAGAGCTTCGCTTTCTCCCCCGCCTCCAGGTGCAGCTGTTAATGAGCTGACATATTTGCCTTCCTCGAGAGGCCTGGGGAAGGCAGGCCCACAGACTGTTCCTGTGAAAGAATTACGCTGAAGTCAGCGCCTTCAAGACCAAAATATTGGGGGGCCTATTTAAGTTGGTCCGCGTTGGTGCTCGGCATCTCGCGCCAACATTCAGCTTTCATTGCCAAGCTCCACGGAACCCAAGTCCAGGACCAGGCCTCCAAGTCACCGTACTCAAGTATTCAGCCAAGCCATTGTTTGCCAAGGACTTATCCCGGATTTTAGCCCATTGGGGTTTCAAGATTATTTCTTCATTTATTGGCTCTTTGAACATTGCTAGAACTATTGCCTTGCAATACTTGGATGCTGGATGCATCAATGGACTATATTTTTACCTCTTCCCTTTTTTCTTCTTATTCTAAATAAAGCATTTAATCACAGCTGCTTTGTGGTGGTTTACTGAGGGATCCTCCAGGTCTAGGTTGCAACAATATATTACAATCAGAAAGCCAAAAAACTGTATGAGTGACTCTACTTCCCACACTGAAGCCAGGGTATGGCTTCCCATTATCTCCCTGCTTTAAATAACTAGCCAAGGGAAGAAAAATTAATTAGAGATGTGGACACACACGTGCAATTTAAAATAAGGCTACTTGGTTCAACCTACCAAGAAGGAGCAACTTTTAGGCTAGACTTTAATTATCATTGGTTACCGAGTCAAGGATGCCTGTGACAGTATGTCAGGGAAATAAAAACACGGTGTGCAGTACATCACTCTTACCATGCCCTGTTTCTGATTCATTTTCTTTCCATCCATTCAGGCTTTTCTTGCGCTTTTCCTGCTATTCCAAGCCATCTGATTGAAGAGGCCAGTCACAGAGAGAAGGAGAATTCAAGAACTTTGCAGTGTGCAGCGCTGCCATTTTCTTCTTTTCTTTTAAAGAGTAGGAAGGTTGCATTGTCTTCAATATGGCTGGTAGTAAAGCTATCTGTTTTCCAGCTGTGACAAACTGCTGTTTTGATTTCTGAGTATGAGGTACAAGTGTAATATCTAAATCTCCCAATATTGTGACGATACCTGTACCAGACAATAGGTATGCATTGTTTTTCTCTTTTATCTGTCGTTAGTTCCTTTATTTTTTTCTCCATAAGAGAAAAACACACACATTCTGGAGAGAGAGGAAGCCACAAGAACATCTGCAGAAGACGAGCAACAACAGCGAAATGCTGTGTTATGCAGTTACTGCTGCTCCATTGTTATTCTACCAATGGAACCCCCTGTTAACTCCTATCAAACTCGGGCCCACAAGCATCACTTTCTTTTAGCAAGTGCCACCCACCTCAGCTATAGCAGGTGGGGGAGCTAGAAGATAAAGATGGGACTCCATTGTGAGAGAATGCATTGTGGGAAAGATTGAATCCAAACAGGTTGTTCCCCCATTCTGTCCCCCCCCCCCCCTGTTTTGCTAGAGCCACTAGGAATACAATGACATGAGCCTATTTTGCTGCTGAGGGCTCTAAACTATCTAGTCCGTGAGCTGCTTTTTGCTGATGCTGCTGCCCTTGTCGCCCATTCAGAAGCAGCCCTGCAGCACCTAACATCCTGCTTTGCAGCAGCTGCAGAGCTGTTTGGGCTGGAAGTCAGCCTGAAGAAAACAGAAGTCCTCTACCAGCCCGCACCACAGGAAGAACACCATCATCCCCACATCAGCATAGGCAAATCTGTGCTTAAGTCTGTTCAGCAGTTCACCTACCTGGGAAGCATCATCTCTTCAGATGCCAAGATTGACAAAGAGATAGATCACAGATTAGCAAAGGCATATAGTGCATTCAGAAGGCTTCACAAAAGAGTCTGGAGCAACAAGCACCTGAGGCAAAGCACCAAAATCAGTGTGTACAGAGCTATTGTACTGTCTATTCTCCTATATGGGTCTGAAACATGGATCACCTATCGCCAACACCTTCGACTCCTCGAACGCTTTAATCAGCGCTGTCTTCGCACAATCCTAAATATACACTGGACCGACTATGTGACGAATGTTGCTGTCCTTGAGCAAGCAGGGATCACCAGCAGTGAAGCCATGCTATTGTAAACTCAGCTGCGCTGGGCAGGGCACGCCTCTAGAATGGAGGACCACCGCCTTCCAAAGATACTACTCTATGGTGAACTCGCCACGGGTCAGCGCAAGAGAGGCGCCCCCAAAAAGAGATATAAGGACTCCCTGAAACAACATCTCAGGCTCGGCCAGATTGATCACCAACAATGGTCCACCCTGGCCTCACATCGGGAGGCATGGAGATGCACTGTCCACAATGCTGCAGCCTCTTTCAAGAAGACACGCCAAATGGATCTCGAAGAGAAACGACAACACAGAAAGAACCGCAACTTGGAAACGTCACCCAAGGAGACTTTCTGCTTTCTTCAACCGAACTTGCCTATCTCAGATTGGCCTTTTTAGTCATCAACGCGCTTGTATAAAGCGTGGGATGAGTCCTTCCTAAGAATCTTCATTCGCAAAGTAATGCCGAGAGATTTTGCTGCTTTAAAGAAAGAGCAAAGTTTTGTTTTGTTAACTTGCACCATAGAGTTCTAATACAGCCATTCCAAAATTGGAATCTCTGAAAATAGGATGAAAGATATTGCATATCAGAGGTAGTGATTCTTCTCCCCTGCTTTTTTTTTGAATGAAGAGATTGAAGATCCTTGCCACTTGTCAGTTAATTCTATACAGTTCCTGGTGTCATCTTAATCAGCCTTTGATCGACTGAGTACTCCATTCATGATAGTGAATTCAACCAGACAGGTTGAGTAAACATAAATATTCCTCTCAAATATTTTCTTTTTTTAAAAAAAAAAGTTTTTATTGAATTACAAAGTTATAAAAGAAACAGAAAAACAGTCTCACAAGACCGTCATACACACTGTACCCTGCCCCCCCTCCCTGCCCTCCCCTCCTCCACCTTACACATCCCGATAAAACCAGAAAAAAACATATTCTGAGTACTTCCTGCTCTCTCATAAACCCCTACTTGTTTAGCAATCGGAATTTTCCCTTCAACGAAAAGAGAATCAATACATAATATTAATATGATATCAAATTCACATATTTGAACCACCATTCTTTAAACCCTGTGAGGTGGTTATTTATTTGGTTACATCTATATATGTTTAAATTTCGATCATCCAATTTAATTTAGATTTTTTTTGAAATACGTAACTATGGGAGACCAGTCCGTCTTCTTTCTATGAATGTCTTCTGAGAGAGCAAATGTTAGGGAGTCCATATTCATTATGTCCATTATTTTCTTTCTCCAATCCGTTATTTCGGGAATATCTTCATCCCTCCATTTCCTTGCATATGTCATCCTCGCCGCTATTATACAATATATAAAAAGTTTTTCTTTATTATCGTCTATATCAAAATCAATTAAGCCCAATAACATAAATTCAGGTTTGAACTCAAAATCTATCTCTAGTATATTTTTTATCTCTCTATAAATTGCCTTTCAATTTTTTTTTGCTTTATGGAAATTCCACCACATATGATATAGGCACCCGATTTCCCTTTTACATTTCCAGCATTTATTGCTGATACTATTGTTATACTTTGCCAGTTTGGTCGGTGTTAAATACCATCTATGGAATATCTTCATTCCGTTTTCCTTTAGATCGTATGAGTATGTTAGCTTTGAATATTTAATCCACATTTTCTCCCAAAGATTTAAGGGGATCGGGTGACCTACATCCTGGGCCCATTTTACCATGCAAGCTTTAACTCTCTCTTCCTCTGTCTGCCATTCTAGCAGTTTGTTATAGAGGGTTGATATTCTCTTATTCTTCTTTTGCATTATCTTATCCCAGTCAGTGTTTATTTCATCCAAAGCCTATCAATTTATCTTTTTTGAAGACTTCATTTATCTGGAAATATTGTAGCCGATTTATTGAACTGTCTAATTCTTTCAACACCGTCATATCATTCAAACTCAAGTCAGTTGGGGATATTTTTAATAGTACCTCATAAGGTAGCCATATCTTTTTGTCATGTTGTCTCCTATGAAAAGCTTCCTGAGGGGAGACCCACAGTGGTGTTTTCTCACAAAATCTCCCTTTATACTTAGTCCAGACTTTAAGTAATGCTTTTCTTATATAGTGGTTGTTAAAGTTTTTTTCTATGCTGGCCCTGTTATACCACATATAACCGTGCCAACCTACCCTTATGTCGTGACCTTCCAGATTGAGTAGTGCTGTATTGTTTAGTTTTGCCCATTCCATCACCCAATCGAGGGCACAGGCTTCATAATAGGTTTTTAGATCGGGGGCTCCAAGACCCCCATTCTGTCTTTTGTCGATCATATTTATCCAGTTAATCCTGGATCTCTCCCCTTTCCAAATAAACTTTCTTATATCTTGGTTCCAGTTTAAAAAATATTTATTATTATAAAGAATGGGGATATTTTGGAAGAGAAATATCATCTTCGGTAAGAAATTCATTTTTATTAAGGAAATTCTTCCTAGCAATGACAAACTAAGAAATTTCCATTTATTTAAATTGGCTTTTTGCTCATTCCAAGTCTTCTCGTAGTTATTTTTGATTAGATCTATGTTATTCATAGTTATAATTATACCCAAATATTTAATTCTTGTAACTACTTTTATCCCGTATCTCCTTTCTATGGCTTCCTTCTCTCTCCTTTCAATATTTTTTGTTAATAGTTTCATTTTTTCCTTGTTTATTTTAAATCCCATCAGCTGGCCAAATTCCTCAAATTTCCCCAACCACTTTTCCATACTTTCTAAGGGATCCTCTATGATGCAGACTAAATCGTCTGCAAAAGATGGATTTTTATAGCTTCTTTTTTAATTGTAATGCCTCTAAGCTCAGGGTCTTTTCTAATGTTTTCTAACAGGAGTTCTAAACAGAAAATGAATAATAAGGGTGATAGGGGGCACCCTTGATGTGTTCCCCTTGTTAAGGTTATCTTGTCGGAATGTTCACCATTAATTACTAGATTTGCCTGTTGTTTATGGTATATGGCATCAATTGCATTGTAAAAACGGAACCCTATATCCAGCTCTTTAAGTTGTAACTTTAAAAAGTCCCAATTTACCAAATCAAATGCCTTTTCTGCATCAATAAACAGAAAGGCAACTTTTTTCTGGATATTTGACCTGTAATATTCTATGGCATTTATAAGTATTCTCACATTTCCCTTTTGCTGTCTATTCGGGAGAAATCCTGCCTGGTCGGGTTTTATCCATGTGTTCAAGAATTGTTTAAATCTTTCTGCAAGGATATTTGTGAAGATTTTTTAGTCGATGTTGAGAAGTGAGATCGGTCTGTAATTTTTCACTTCCAGACTATCTGATCCCTCTTTATGTAGTACTGCGATGTTAGCCGTATTCCAAGAATTAGGAGGGGATATATTGTCCAATATGTCATTCATTATTATTTGCAATTTGGGGGCTAATTCCGCTTCAAATAATTTATAGTATCGAGCTGAGAACCCATCAGGTCCCGGGGCTTTATTGCATTTTAATTCTTTTATTGCCTTACTTATTTCCTCTCTTGATATATATCTGTTTAAGTCTTCTCTTACCTCCTCTGAGATTTTCTCTAATTTTTGGTCGCATATATAATTCTGTACTCGTTCTTTGGGAGTTTCCTCACTTGTATACAATGATTTATAGAACTGGAAAAATTGACCTATTATTTGTTTTTTATCACACAACGTCTTTCCCTCATTTCTAATTTGTGTTATATGATTCTTTTGTTTTTTTTCTTTTTAACCTTGGCGGCCATCCACTTCCCTGGTTTATTCTAATGTTGAAAATATTTTTGTTTCAGGAACTTAAGGTTTATTTCCATTTATTTATTTATTTATTTATAAATTCGATTTGGTAGACCCATTGATTCCACATCTAATAACTAATAAATCCTTCTGTTTTAGCAACATATCATATTGATACTTTAGATCTTTGTTTCTTGGATCTTTTTTTAATTTGGAGTCTGTTTCTGATCTTATTTAACAGCTCCTCTTCCTTTTTTTGTTTTGTATTTCTCCTTCTAATGTCTTGTTGAATGAAAAGGCCCCTCAAGACTGCCTTGCCTGCGTCCCAGATAATGCTGTTTGGCATTTCTGGGGTAGTATTTAACTCAAAGTATTCTTTCAGGGCTTTTCTACAGATTTCAATATCTTCTGGCTTCTTTATCAGTTCGTCTTTTAATCTCCATGATCTGAATGATATTTTATGCCCTATTTTGAACTCTAAACTGCCATGATCTGAGAATATTTTTGGTATTATTTTTATTTCCCCCATATTTGTAAATATACTCTTAGATGCCCAAAACATGTCGATCCTAGACCAGGAACTATATCTATTGGAGTAATATGTGTAGTCTCTTGCCCCTGGATTTTGTTGTCTCCATCCATCTACTAAGTTTAGATCCTCCAGCATGGTAATCCCTTGTTTTGGAAGTAATCCACTGTTTTTATCCTTTCTCCCTTCCCTTGAGCGATCTAAATTCTTGTCAATTACTCCGTTGTAGTCTCCCATCACAAGTAGCTCGTCATATTCTATTTTCCCTATTTGTTTCTTCACTATCCTCTCAAATATCCTCTCAAATATTTTCAAGAAGTGAATTCCCAGGCTATTTATATGGCAAATGAGCAGTTACACACACATTCCTAGTGGTGTGAAACACAGAGATAGTAAAGTCTGGCCAATTAAGTTTTATTGCATTTCATTACATGGCATGTAAGGCCAAATTCCGCAAGGATTTACATAAAGATTGTTTCTATTTTAACAGGTTTGATAATAATTAATACATGTAGAAATATGATTTCTAAACCAAAATTAATATAGTTTTATTATTATTGTCATCAATAATTTGAATGAATCTTCATCTATTTCTCCATCTGCTTTTTCCGCTTGTTCTAGGGGTTTTGTGTGGGCTGTTTCCCTCTTGCATAGTCTCTAGGGTTTCTTTGATAATGGATTGAACTTGTGGAAGTTTCACATCAAACTGGAGAAGATATCTATATATAGATTTTAAAGGTATAATTTGATCATTGGACTATGACTCTGGAGAATAAGATCTGATTCCTGCTCAATACATTTGCAGCAAAATTAAGTGTTATGGCCTTTTAAATTTATTGATTGATTTATTTACATCATTTATATTTTGCCCTTCTCACCTTGCAGGGGACTCAGGGCAGATCACAATGCACATATACAGGCAAACATTCAATGCCATTTGACATACAACATATATAGACAAAGAGGCAATTTAACATTCCAGCTTCTGGCCACCAGGAGCAGCTGTCGCATTCCTTCATTCTTTTTTGTGTACTTCCTGGAGATTTTATGTTCTTGTAAATCAGTTAAATTTAGCCTCCCCACACAAAGTGGTACCTAAATTTCCTACTTGAGAGATCCAACTGTCTTTCGGGTTGCAAAGGTCAACAACGAGCTACACAATTGGCCGAGAGCTCACCCCAACCCAGGAAGGCCTTGAACTCATGACCTTCTGGTCAGAAGAGATCTAATGCAGCTGACATCCAGCCAGGTGCGCCACATTGTGAATATGCATTTGTGCACAGATATTCTAAACTATTTTAACAAAGATTTTCAGTTACCTAATGCCCGATTATAAAGGCACAGTAGCACTGCTGCTTCTGTCATAGATCCTGTACCACACTAGCAATAATTAAGCCACTGGAGCTTATAAAAGAACTCCCATCTGTTCCAGCGACCTCATGTGCTTCTGTTAATCATATATCATCAGAGGAACATGAGATTGAGATCAGATGCAAAAGAGATGCAACTATACTCCACCTGCAACATTTCTGGCTACACAAAACTTTGCAAAGCCTATATCCAACACTGCAATTCCCAGCACCTCATGTTTTGAATGTGATTTTCCTGCTCCTTGGCAGGGAGTTGGAATGGATGGTCCACGAGGTCTCTTCCAACTCTATAATTCTATGATCCCATGTGCTAAATCACAGTTTGATCCATTTAACTTCTGTGTTCATTTGAAAAGATTTACTTAATTGTAATATTACGGGTCTACCTCAAGAATGGGAGCCTCGGTGGCACAATGGGTTAAACCCTTGTGCCAGCAGGACTCCTGACTGAAAGTGGGGTGGGCTCCTGTCTGTCAACTCCAGGTTCTCATGCGGGGACATGAGAGAAGCCTCTCACAGGATGGTAAAACATCCGGGCATCCCCTGGGCAACATCCTTGCAGGTGACTAATTTTCTCACACCAGAAGTGACTTGCAGTTTCTCAAGAATTTCAAACCTCAAGAATTTCAGGACCTGGGGTGCTCCTGATCTGGCACTCTTCTGTAACAACCCCCAAGAGCCTCCACAGGCAGCAACTCTGCTGTGCAGCATTGAAGCTCAACATAAAACACTCTTTTTAAATCACTATTGATATTTCAACTCACAATGTTTAGCTCACTTTTCCACTCTTCCACACTACACCATTACAGTACTATGGTTCCAGTTTAATTGTTCTGGCTGCATCCTGTGGAATCCTAGAATTAGTTATTTGGGTGTGTAATCCTTGTTCTGCAGGCATGACTTTCTAACTTTTATGGAAAATACTGGGGAAGACCATTTTCCTACAGCAAATGAAAGAGGACCAGCAGGGATGTTTCTCCCAACAACCCTACCCAGCATAGCCAATGATGTGGGTTGGTGGAGCTGCAAATGAATCGTACCATCTGGAGGTCTGCACAATCCCTACATCTGAATTAATCCAAAATCGGAAATTATTGAAGATGCAAAAAAACCCATCTCAGCCTCAATTTCACTATGCTTTTCCAAACCTCCTGCATCTCAGCCCATTCTTTGTTTTTACTTTTTTTAAATGTGGAAATTCACATGCATTTTCCATAGAAACATTTCTGTTCTGTGTGAATTCACTGCCTCTGTTTCCTTAATGCATGACATTTTATATCCATTGTCACATGGACTAAAAACTATTCATGCTTATTTTTGCATATATGCATGTTGCCTATTTGCAGGACTTTGTTACATAAAGTTGCTATCCCACAATCAGTATGATCATCTTTTCTATCGCACTTCTCCATAACATTGCTACTCCAATTATTTTCTGCTCTGTGGTCCCACTGCCTGTTAAGGACATAACTCCATCTTCCCATAGTTCTACTTCTCATTTAATTTTTAAAAATAATTCTTTGACAAGAATGTGTGGGAATGACACATGGTGGGAGCAACAGTTTCCAGCAAATACAGAACAAGGGTTAAACAACACAATTAGGCACTATCCAATATAAAAATATATATTATAGCATAATCAGGGCTAGAGAAGTGAAATGCATACTATACCCAACATAGGATACAGGTGAGTAGTGTCGTGGAGTATCAAAGGGTACAAAGTCCACAAGTTCACAATGAAGATACTATTGGATACAATGTCCACAAATAAAGTCTACAAAGCAATCCATACAGTTCAATGTCTCTAGTCCAAAGATTGGCAAGATAATCCAAATGAAATAAGGACCAAGACGGAGACTGGTATGAGCTCCTAAATGAGGCATTCAAAGTGAGGCCAACAGGTTGGCGATGCCAGCGATGTCCAGGCCGCTTATCCTCCGTTTCGCCCCCAGGCGGGGCTTTATCAAGACCTCCATGGTTATACCGTTGTCCTTATCATATACTTGAGAATCTGGAGCCTAACCTCACTGACAGAGTGAGGTGACCATAAAGGTGATTTGATGGAATAATTAGCTGGGGGAGGAGACACTGCCGGCTTGGTCCCGCCTCAGCCAATCAGAAAGCCAGTGCCTCCGAGTGGGAGCAAAGGAGGTGGTCCAAGCAGGGAACAATGAGCCAGGAAGGAAAGGTGAATGGATTAATGACTCATATGTTTGTCCATGGGGCCAGCGATTCCCCTAAGGGGCTTCAAGCCAGACTGCTATTGTCTTTGTGTGAGTCCACAAACATTCCCTAGCCTGCAAACCAGGGTCCTTTAATCTGTTTCGTCCTGTGTGCTGGGAACACAGACTAATATCTTGATTTGAAATCTCAGTTATTTGGATGGTAAACAAATGAAAAAGCTGTAGTCATATACCAAGTTTCTAGGCTGGTAGGGATGACCGTTTATGAAATATTAAAAATTGTTTTGCCTATTAATCAATAGTTTAAAAGCAGACGAGTCTCAGAGACCTTTTACCTATTGATTAATAGGAACCAAATGTGGAAAAGGACAGACCCTTGTCCTGAAAGAATTGATCCCTGCTATTGTCATGCAATGAGGCTTGTAGCTGGGTAATTGAAACACAGTTTTGTCAGGAATGTAGCTGGGCAGCTCTGACAAAAGCTGGGGTTACATACACATGGCATTTCAACATTTTTAAATTACAAACAAAGGAAAAATACATAGGTAAAAACATAGGAAATCAGGGAATGGGAGATACATTGAAGCATAAGGAAAACATACCAACCCCCTTCACCCACCAAAGATTTATAAAGTTTATTGAAATCATGAGAGAGTTTATGAGGCTTTTAAAAGGGAAAGAAAGTGTTTGGGAATTCACTTTGGGAAGCCATGAGCCCCCCCCAAGAGTTTTGAGTCCATGGAGCAGAGTAGTTCATGAGAATCCAGAAAGTGAGAGAAAGTCCATAAAAACTTAGGAAAAAGTGGGGAGAAGTCCGTAAGAGTGCATAATGCAAGGAAAATATCTTGGTGTGTTCATAAAAATGTGAGGCCAGGGGAAGTGCCCTTGGTTCCCTCATGGGGAAGTGTCACAATCACCGACTTAGTACTGCCCCTTTAACACACACACGGAGACGTAGCAAAGGCTAACTAGTTTTATTGAATATAAAAAGGTCCAAAAGGCAATTCTCTTGAAGAGATCAAAGAATAAAGCAAACAGCAAAGCTGTAGTCCAATTAAGAAAGCAAAGTTCCAAACGATAGTTCCAAAAGCAAACGTGGCAATAAACTTGGCAAGTTCCCGGATTGACTCCGGAACAAAGCAGGGTATCCGCAGCAATGCGAATCAATAACAAGGCAAGGTCTTGGTCCAAGGCGAGCCAAACTAGGCTCCGTGGTTCACTCCGCTTTCACGCCCTTCAGCTCAGACGTGGCCGGAGAACTGAGGATCAGTTCCCACGGGGCCGTTCTTAATCCTTCGGCCGGGCCCCTCGACGATCTAGGGCCCGGCGTCTCCAGTCTCTACTTTCCGAACGGTGACGGTCTAGGGACAGATGCCAGCTCCTCCTGCCCTGCTCTATGTCCCTGCGTCTGTTATGGGAACGGCCCCGCTCTTCCAGTTCAGTATCGCTATCTCCTTGAGAAGCAGCCTCCCCCGAACTTTCCCAGCCGCTGGCCTCCATCTGCTGCTCGGCCAGGTCCTGGGAACCTCGGCCGTTTGGGAATTCATAACTATCTCCGCTATCTGCTTCGCTGCCTCCCATCTCCACCTGGTCCGCTCCTTCCCCGGGAGAATGCTCCCACTCGAGATCCCATGCTAAACTCTCTACAGGTGAACTGGGCAAAGGCACTGCTGACCAATCTTGCTCTGGGCCTTCCAACTCGTCCTCCGAGTCCCCTTCAGCCTGTGCGGGTCCCAATGGCATCGGGACCCCCGGCGCCTCACCCCCTCCCAGTGGCACGAACGAACCCATGGGTGCTACACTATCCCCCCCCTCAGGGCCCCCCCCTGGGCCGCCCCCGGGGCTTGGGCTTGTCAGGATACTTGCGGTGGAAACGGGCCACCAACTCCGGCGCGTGGACATCTCGAGCCTTGACCCACGCACGCTCTTCCGGGCCAAAACCTTTCCAGTCAATGAAATACTCCAACTTCCGGTACCGGATGCGAGCATCCAGAATGTCCTGCACTTCGACCTCCTCCCCGCCCTCCCGCATCACAGGGGGAGGAGGCGGCTGCGTCACATCAGGCCGCACCCCCTTCGCCGGGCGGAGCAAGGAGCGATGAAACACCGGGTGGAGTTTCATGTCCGCAGGGAGCTGGAGCTTGAAGGAAACAGGCCCCACCCGCTCCAAAACTTTGTAGGGCCCCAAAAACCGGGCATCCAACTTGCGGCTGGGGCGTTGCGTGGGCAGATTCTTGGTGGACAGCCAAACTTTATCCCCCACCAGAATCGCAGGACCCTCCTGGCGCCGCCGATCAGCCATCCGCTTGTAGTCGGCCTTCGCCTGGTCCAATTGAGTACGTAGCAAGTCTTGAAGCGCAGTGAGCTCCTGGAGCCAATCCTTAGCCTCCGAACGTCCCCAGACGGGTCCACCGGAGGGTAGAACCGAGGGTGGTGTCCATAGTTGGCAAAGAAAGGAGTCTCTTTGATGGATTCCTGCGTCGCATTGTTGTAGGCAAACTCTGCCAAAGACAACAAGGACGCCCAGTTGGTTTGCTGATAGTTGACATAGCATCGCAGGTACTGCTCCAAAGTGGCATTAACCCTTTCGGTTTGCCCATCGGACTGCGGGTGGTGAGCCGTGGACATCCGCACATCAATCCCCAGCAGCTTCTGGACAGCCTTCCAGAACTGGGAAGTGAATTGGGTGCCCCGTCCGTCACCAGGCTCTGTGGAAGTCCATGCAGCCGAAACACATGTTGCACAAACATATCAGCAGTCTCCTTGGCAGTAGGCACCCCCACACAGGGGATGAAGTGTCCCATCTTGGTGAAACAGTCCACCACGACCAGTATCGTGGTGAATCCCTTGACTTGGGGAGGTCGGTGATGAAATCAGCCGAAATCATCTTCCAGGAGAGCGGAGGGAGTCGGAAGGGGCTGGAGCAAGCCAGCCGGCTTGCCCCCCTGGTTCTTAGCCCGGTGGCACACAGGGCAGGATCCCACATAGTCCTCCACATCCCTCCGCACTTTAAGCCACCAAAAATCCCGGAGAACCAGCTGCAGCGTCTTGAAGAGCCCAAAATGGCCCGCCGCCTTAGAGTCGTGGCAAAGCTTGAGAATGTCCCCCCGCTCAGGGCCCGGGAAACATAAACAGAGTCCCGATGATAGAGCACCCCGTTCCGCACCTGAACGGAGCCTGCACCCTTGGACAGCTGCTCGCGCACCCAAGGGTCGTCCCGCTTAGCGGGCCTGGACCCGCACACTCAACGGCCGCTTATCCACGGGGCTGGACGGGGCCGCCGGAGCCGGCGCGGGGCCGTCGGGCGGCTGCAAAGTTCTCCGCTTTGAGCAGAGGCTGCTCGGAGAGGACCTCCCTCCGCGGACATACCCCGGCTTCCGGGACAGGGCATCAGCTTGCTTGGTCTGCTTGGGGTCACATAGTGAATGCGGAAATTGAATCGCTCAAAGAACAGGGACCATCTCTGTTGCCTCTGGTTCAATTTGCGCTGCGACTTCAGATGCTCCAAGTTCCGGTGGTCGGTGTGAACCTCCACCGGGAACTTGGCCCCTTCAAGCAGGTGTCTCCAGACTTCAAACGCCACCTTGATGGCCAAAAGTTCCTTCTCCCAAATGGTATAGTTCTTTTCCGGAGCCGTCAGCTGCCGGGAATAGTAGGCACAGGGCAACAAGTCCGTCCCCTGAGGCTGTAGCAGGATCGCTCCCACCGCCACATCCGAAGCATCGGCCTGGACGATGAAAGGGGTGCGGGGGTTGGGGTGCTGCAAAAGCGGCTGAGTGGTGAACAGCTGCTTCAACTTGCGGAACCCCACATCCGCCTCCGGAGTCCACCGGAACGGCACCTTTCCCCGCAAACACTGGGTGATCGGATCAGCCCACTTGGCAAAGTCAGGAATGAACTTTCTGTAGTAGTTGGCAAAGCCCAGGAATCTTTGAATGTCTTTTTTGCTAGCAGGGGGTGCCCAGTCGACCACTGCTTGGACCTTGGTGTCATCCATGGCAATGCCCGTAGGAGAGATACGGTAGCCCAGAAAGTCCACTTCACGCAAGTCAAAAGCACATTTCTCCAGCTTGGCATAGAGCCCATGGGCCCTTAGTCTCAGAAGCACCTCCTGACATGGCGATCATGGGTCGCCTGATCCGGAGAAAAATCAGCAGGTCGTCAAGGTAGACCGCCAGATAGCGGTCCAACAGGTCTCGGAAAATGTCATTCATGAAATGTTGGAAACATGCGGGGCGCACAAAACCGAATCCCATCACCAGGTATTCGAACTACCCCACTTGGTCTGGAAGGCCGTCTTCCATTCATCACCCTGGCGAATCCGGACAAGGCTGTAAGCCCCCTCAGGTCCAGTTTAGTGAACACCTTAGCTCCCGCATCCGCCCAAAGAGCTCGGGGGGATCAAGGGCAGGGGATACCGGTTCCGGATCGTGATCTTGTTGAGTTCCCTGTAGTCATTGCAAAGTCGCAACTCCCGACTTCTTTTGACGAAAAGAATCGGAGCCCCGGCCGGGATTGGGAGGGCCGAATGAACCCCTTCCGCAGGTTCTCATCCAGGAAGTCTCGGAGAGCCTGTTGCTGCCGGGTCCGAGAGCGGGTAGAGGCGCCCCGCGGAATGGGGGCCCCGGCTGCAAGTCAATGGCACAGTCATAGGGCCGGTGCGGAGGCAAGCGTTCCGCCTCCTTCTCACTGAAGACATCCCAAAATCCGGCATACTTCTTGGGCAGGGTGGCCACATTCTCCACTTCTTGAGCCTGGCACGCCCGGGCCGTCATGCAGTGGCCCTGGCAATGATCGGAAGAAAAAATTAGCTGTCTCTTAGCCCAGGAGATCTGGGGTCGTGGAGCGCGAGCCACACAATGCCCAGGACAATGGGGAAATCTGGGAGCTTGGTCACAAGAAAAGAAATGTCCTCTTTATGGGAGCTAGTCCACATCCTGGTAGGGGCTGTATACTGAGTTACAGCCCCGGTTTTCAACACTCTCCCATCGATGGTCTGACACCCTTGGGCTCTTGGAGGTCAAGAAAGGTTAATCCCGCAGACTTGGCATAGTCTGCATCAATGAAGTTGTTGGTCGCTCCCGAGTCAATCATGGCATGGACCATCATCGGCCCCTTCTCGGGCGACCACAAGCTGACCATGACAAGGAACAATTGTCCAGTCTTGGGTTCAGGGGGAGGGTTAGCGACGTCGGCCGAGTGAGCGAACCCTCTTACACTCGGCCGTACCCTTCCCCCCCGCCGCCTGGAGGGCTTCCTCAGGCTCCGGAGGGCTGGCCACCGCTGCGGAGGCCCGAGGAGTCTTCCCACGCGGTTTCTGGGGCAATCCCGAGAAAAGTGACCCGGGCCCCGCAGTACCAACAAAGGTTGAGTCTTTGACGCCGAGCCTTCTCGGCGGCATCCACTGTGGGCCGCACCGTACCCAGTTGCATCGGTTCAGAGTCATCCACAAAAGGGGTGGGGGCAGGGATCTGGCGGGCACAAATTGGCCGGTCCCGGCCTCCCGCTTGGTCGGTGGTTTCTCGGCCGTGCCGGCCCCCCCACTTTCTCTTGTATTGCACGGCCGCTCCGCCCGCAAACTCGAGGCGATGGCCTCCTCCAGGTCGGCCGGCCGGGATGACTGCAACATCTGTTGCTGGATCTCGGGCGAGAGTCCCGCTAGATACGTGTAGCGCAAGGGTGGCCCTTCCCACTTGGTCTGGCTGGCCAATACTCGGAAACGGGAAATATACTGAGACAAGGTCATGTCTTTCATGGTCAGCCGTGCTAAATCCCGGTCCGCCAGGTCCTCATGGACGGGGGGTCCCCAGGTCGCCCGGATCGCATCTAGGAAAGTGTCCAAAGTCGCCACATGAGGGGACGCGCCATTGATGAGGGGAGTTGCCCACGGCGCTGCCATCCCTTCCATGCAGTTGAACACGAACCCCAGCTGGGCTCGAGGGGTGGCAAACTCATTGGGCCGCACCTCCTGGGCCATCCGAACCTGGGCAATGAAAACTTCCACCGACGCTGGATGTCCATTGAACCGAGCCGGGGCATTCACCGACGGGTGCCGCCCCGCTCGGGTTCGCAGCTCCGCCACCTCCTGTTGCAACGCCACCACTTGCGGACCCGTCAAGTTCGCCATGGCGGCCGTGGAGACAATGGGAGCCTTGATACGCAGCCGGCGGTTCCTGGTACGCCCGTGGTGCAAAAGGGGTTCGTGGAGTTCTCCGGCCAACTGTCACAATCACCGACTTAGTACTGCCCCTTTAACACACACACGGAGACGTAGCAAAGGCTAACTAGTTTTATTGAATATAAAAGGTCCAAAAGGCAATTCTCTTGAGATCAAAGAATAAAGCAAACAGCAAAGCTGTAGTCCAATTAAGAAAGCAAAGTTCCAAACGATAGTTCCAAAAGCAAACGTGGCAATAAACTTGGCAAGTTCCCGGATTGACTCGAACAAAGCAGGGTATCCGCAGCAATGCGAATCAATAACAAGGCAAGGTCTTGGTCCAAGGCGAGCCAAACTAGGCTCCGTGGTTCACTCCGCTTTCACGCCCTTCAGCTCAGACGTGGCCGGAGAACTGAGGATCAGTTCCCACGGGGCCGTTTATCTTCGGCCGGGCCCTCGGCGATCTAGGGCCCGGCGTCTCCAGTATCTACTTTCGGACCGGTGACGGTATATGGTCAGATGACAGCTCATCATGACTTGATCTATGTCGCTGAGTCAGTTATGGGTTCGGCCCCGCTCTTCCAGTTCAGTATCGCTATCTCCCTGAGAAGCAGCCGCCCCCGACCTGTCCCAGCCGCGGGCCTCCATCTGCTGCTCGGCCAGCGCCTGGGAACCGCGGCCGTTTGGGAAGTCATCACTAGCTCCGCGATCTGCGTCGCTGCCTCCCATCTCCACCTGGTCCGCTCCTTCCCGGGAGAATGCTCCCCACTCGAGATCCCATGCTAAACTCTCTACAGGTGAACTGGGCAAAGGCACTGCTGACCAATCTTGCTCTGGGCCTTCCAACTCGTCCTCCGAGTCCCCTTCAGCCTGTGCGGGTCCCAATGGCATCGGGACCCCCGGCGCCTCACCCCCTCCCAGTGGCACGAACGAACCCATGGGTGCTACAGGAAGAGACAGAAGATTACGGAATCACTCCTTGGTAAAACTATGAATCCCTTGGTTCCAAACTATCTTTAGACAGAAGCCTGGGGGTGGGTCATCATAATGGTGATTAAGCCAGTTAAGTTCAGTTATGCAGGCATCCCTTCAGAATACTTTACATAATATCTCTGTAATGTCAAATGACAACAATTATAACAAACATTGTTAACACTAATAGGATACACTGAGGGTTCTGAAAGCATATCTGTGTGAGGATGTCTATCTTATAGTTTTTCATACTATTCAAAAGGATAACAAAAGCATCATTGGAACTGGGATATAATCTTTTCTTGAAGCTTGTTGCCCGTTTAATACTACCTTGCTTTGTTTTTGGCGCCTGAATTATATTTAGATTAAATCAATTATTACCCTATGGATGACATTTTAATACTCACTTGGTATGTCTAAAAGTACTGTATTCATTGCAATATCACTCAGCTGAATTGCAGTGCATTATCTTCCTCTACACAGTTATTAGCTTGTTAGAATTTTATGAGTATTCACTGACCATCTAAGATTCACATAGACACAACATGTATAGCTTCACTGATTTATTAGTTCTGTGTAGCTTTTGGATTCTGCATTTAAATTCCTCTTTTAGGGCAGTGCAGGTACTTGTAAAAAAACAACAAAAAACCCCAAACAAAATGAAAGTGAAAATAAACCACTCTCACTCTAACTGCATTTAAGCCAAAGAACTGGAAAATAAATCATTGTTGCCTAAAAAGCAAAAATTGGGATGGCAATGACAATATTTTAGACTTTCAGTCAGTGCTAGCTATTTGCATAGTAAAGCAAGTCCACATTGCTTTGTGAGTTTAAAGTGTCATGTGATTTGCAGTTACTTCAGTTTGCACTGTGCACAGGAAGAAGCAAGCTAGCTGTGAATTAACTGTATGCTATCACTTTTAATGAGACCCTTTTCTGCATCTAAGCTCAGCCAAATGTAAAATAGTGCAGTTTATTTAAGTAGGTTGTGCTTAAAACCTATTTTAACAAATGTATTCTGTAGCTGTAAATATGGGACCAATTTAAAATATGTGTGGCATATTTTTTGATAATATCCAACTGTCTATCCAAGAAACAACAGTTAGGTAGATTTTATAACATT